>JAXRJS010000004.1:9087500-9140000 GCA_037127375.1 Dione juno | reverse complement strand
ATTTTTAATTTTCCTTTGTAACTGTTGAACTTATGTAGTAGCTTTACCTTAAAATTTTGCACAATGTCTCACAAAATAAATAAAAACATCATATTTAAATTGCATAAAAATATAAAAAGTAACACTGGTCATGTTGCAAGATCTAAATGCATAGCAGAATGTCCATAGCAACAAAAGTAAACAGCCCGGGGAATACCTGCGCCGAGCGCCGGCGCACAGGAAAACATTATCAAGTGAGTATGACTCATCCAATATGAAATTTAGTTTCATTTTTAATTGTGACGTGACGTAGCTAGTCTTTAAGTTTGTGTTTATTTTAAAACTAGTTTGGCTGGCGACTTCACCCGCTTTTAAAGAACTACAGTAATATTCATTTAATAAATTGTATTTCGGTCATTTATTTATACTTGTAATATTTTAATTTTTATATCTAAAGATAAATTATCGTAATTTCCATGAGGATTTGAATTAAAAAATACAAAGTCTTATCGCATATATATCTATATATATCCACTATAGTGGATTATATAGACGCTTAGACGCTATTAACGTGGTTTAATATAGCCTTCCTTGACACATGGACAATGCAAAATAATATTTCAATACCAAACCAAACCAAACCAGAACACCACGTTGAACCAAACAACATCTTCTGCTTTATACTGTTTAGTATAAATTTAGGTTAACTATAACCAAGTGTGTAGTTGTTAAGAAGTCATGCAGAGAAGTGTGATAAATCATTTTCTTATTCATAAGATATTTTTTCTAAGCTTATTTAGTACTGTAGGTAGTTTCATATTTACTTAATGATGAAAACGACCATAGTATTGATGGCATTCAATATAACGTGGCATCTGACTAGATGCAAATTGTGTTTATAAAGTATTAAGAATAAATATGTTATTATTTCACTATTAAAAATATTATCAATAAAAATATATTATTAGGGTTCGGTGTCCCAATAGGAAAAAACGGACTCTTATAGAATGACATTGTTGTCCGTCGGTGACTCTGTTTCTGTCCATTTGTCAAGACAATTTTTATCAAGATCACGTAGAGATATCATGTTGAAATTAATACCAAGTATCTAATATATGTCTAGGGTCAGATAGAGTAAAAAAAATCAATTTTCTAAGTAAGTAAATTCATTTCATTTTTTTATACTTTGTTTTTGTCGCAATTTGTTTGAAAATCGAATCATCGTTCGTAATCCAAACTTGAGGCACTTCCCGTTGACTTACAATTATAAAATTTGGCAAGCAGTTAGATGTTAATGTAAAAATAAAGTAGAAATCGTAAAATTGGAAATCTACAGGTATATCATAGAAAAAATCGTTACAAACTTATATATGTTATTAATTTCATACAAAATTAGTGCATACGGTCGTGTGTCAAATTTAAATTTAAGTTTGTCAAGTTTTATAAGTTGTACTTAGTTGAATTAGAATTTTCAAATTTTAACAAAAAGTGAGAACTAACAATATATTTAAAGGAAAACTCATATTATATAGATAAGTCTATTACAGAAAGCAATCATTACAAACTTATATTTGTAGCTCCGGAAATTTGAGATTATGAATTTTTATACTTACTTGCTATTTACCGATCTACAAGCGTGAAATTGTTAATGTTTACTTAAAGAAAACATATAAAAATTTGAACGCAGCGGGATTTGAACCCGCGCCTGACCACTAAGACATGCGTTCTTCCTCACGCTGCGTCGAAAATATGTTTCATACAACTTATTGCGTTATTAGCATCTCTGTAGGGAGATTTTTACAAATTTCCGCTACCCAAAGATTATTGTTTGTTTATTGATTATGTTGTTAACGATATTTTTTTTTTTATTTGACATAGCATAGACATCAGTGAATCATAAGTGTTCTATCAATTAAAATCTTACGTATTCGATTACTACGCAACTGATAACTTGGTATTTACTAAATGACAGGATAGATAGCTTGCCAATTATATTTAATATATCGACTGTTTATATTTAATATATCGACTGTTTATATTTTTAAAACTGAAATGAAAATTAAATAATATTTTGTATATTTAAAATTTATAGAAAATGCTCAAAGTCAAAATGTTTTAGGTTTATTATTTTCTATTATTATTTAATTGGGTGTAAAAATGATGTAAATATAAATAAAAAGAAATTATTACCACTTCAATAGTAGGGATGATACGACGAAAATGAACAGACGTGGAAAGGTGTCACCGTCGGGATTGCGCTATCTCATAAATACAGCCAAGGCACCCTTTATTCTGCCGGTAACGGACCTTGGCTGCACAAGACAGCGACATCGTCAGCTGCACTTTTGGAATGAAAGAAAGATGCGAAGAGATGCATAGCCAATCTAGCAAGGATGTCACAGTAAACGTTGTCATGTATAACGTTGAGAGAATGTCTGACGAAAGTTATGAATATAAATATATATATATATATATATATATATATATATATATATATAATTAATATATATATATATATATATATATATATATATATAGTATATATATATAATATATATATATATATATATATAGTATAGTATATATATATATATATATATATATATATATATATATAGATATAATATATATATTATATATATATATATATATATATATAATATAATATATATATATATATAATATATATATATATATATATATATAAATTAAGATCAATACCCTAATTACTTTCTATGAACTCTTTAAACAATTGAGATTGATCGACTTCAAAGTCAAAGTCAAGTCAAGTTGGTTCACATTGTGACAAACAAAGGTGAAACATGAATGTAGATGGTACTTAAAACATGTAAATAAATCTTTGTAATATCTGGGCGAAATTCCAATTACTTATTTGTTATTATATATCTTATAGATATATATATATATATATATATTAATATATATATTATATATATATATATATATATATATATATATATATATATATATCTATATATATATATATATATATATCTATATATATTATAATATATATATATATATCTATATATATATAATATATATCACAAACAAATAGTAAACCAAGCAGTAAATACACAGGAGTATAACTGTTAAATAATAGAAACTGTTAATATGAAATATTTTGATACATAGTATATGAATTGGTTGATTATCTTATAAGGCTCTATTGGATATGCATAAAGCTTACATAGTTATTATTTTTGTATTATAATTATCAACATTTAATAGAGTTGGCTAACAATTACTATTTTTTCATATTGCCGAAATTATCTTCGTTTCTTTTCTCAGATTTTCTTGCCCATTTATTTTTTTTAGCACATTGAGATAAAAAGTATGAGCCGTCAAGCCTCTGCAAAGGGACTAGAAAACACCCTGAAGCAGGCCTCGCAAAATGATCACTAGGAAACAGAAAAATGATTTCATAAACAAACTAGAGCAAGAGAATTCTCTCTATTTGATTAGTAACATTTTAAATAATATAATATTTTCATGGGCACTACACATTGTGGATGGGGAAAATTTACCTTTAAAGCCGTAAAGGTAAAAGCCGCTAATCATATGATATAATAAGTTAGTAAGTTTATGTAAAAGCATTTAAAAATATTTTTATTATGATATCTAAGCAAAACGGTACATAATTCTTCTAATTTATATACCTATAGATTGTTTTCTATTTTTATATACATAAATGAAGTACGCTGTCATTACGCTTAACGTTCGCTGTCTGACCTTTGTCATCTATCAAACAAGTTGTACTTGTTACTGCAAAAATTATACTATATATGTATTTTTATTATAGTTGTGCCGACTATATTTTTGGCCGACTAGCCAATTAATCGATTGTAAAGAAGACTAGTCGACCGACTAATCGGCCAAACTGACAATTTTTTTAAATTCCGGATGATAATTTTCACGTATAAAGGTCACTTGACCAAGTATGTACATAAAATCGTAAGTAACTTAAGATCAAGAGTCTTCTTAGAGTCAGCTTTATATTGATACATCTCGATAACCTTCACAGTCCAGTCACGCCAATTGTCAAAAATACTGTCTTTAGAAACTTAATCAGAAAAGATAAACCAAAATCTGATATACCAGATTGAAAATATTTCACATTATTTCACTTTCTGGCATATAGATATGACTAAAATATATACGATAATACAAAAGCAATCGATGATTCAGCTTTTAAGGAAGTACATACTGCACTTTACTTCCATCATTTGTGCTGTTTACCTCTGTAGGTAATAAGCGGTTGTTCTCAAAGGCCGGGTACAACAAAAAATGTATGGTTGCCATTGATATGTTTTCTTTCTAAGCAAGTAATTTTAGCACTGATTAATTATCAAAAGAAATAAGGCTGATATTGCTAATAAAGTAAATATATAAATTATATATATATATATAATATATATATATATATATATATATCTATATATATATATATATATATAATATATATATATATATATATATATATATATATATACTATATATTATATATATATATATATAAAAAATATATAGATATATATATATATAGTATATATATATATATATATATAGATATATATATATATATATATATATATATATAGTAGTAGTATATACTTCTAGTAGTCTCCTAGTAGTATACACTATTATATTTTATTAGCTTATTTACATCATGAGGAAGGTAAAGATTGGAACAATGTCATAAATGTCATCAATGGTCGTATTTGACATCAACGTTTAGGAGGAAAGGAGAATTCAATCGAAGCCGCACATGGATTTTACGCGTGGATTTAAACAACAGTTATGGCAGTAGCTGGATTTTTTTCGAATTCTATGCACTCAATGATTTCTCTATTTGTTTAAATCGTTTGGCTTGAATTTATATAAACTTTTAATATGTATTACCTAGTTCAATATTGTTATTTTATTAATTTAATTAATTATAGATATAAAATGACACCTACACAAAGATATTTTCACGTGTACCTTGAACCAATCTTAAAATAATTGCCACATGTATGATAAGAATGTACGAAAGGTGCTATGACATTGGGAATGTGAGAAAGGTCTGGCCAAAGCGAAAGAAGCATGGTGAGGTACAGGGCGATCTAAAAATAAACTTTAACTTCATTACATGTATTTATTTTTACTTAAAGAACAACATTCCGATAGGTTTATGCCATCGTCCTTAATCTCAGTCGTATTTGGGTATTGATATTAAAGAAGTCTTGTGGTGCAACGAATATCATGTTTCGGTTGATTAAAACTGGAATGATATGAAAAAACACATTATTTTATTTTATACTATGTTAAAGTTTTATTTTTTCATATTAAAGCCTTCGCGCTTTACACCGTAGGGTTGGCAGAGAAATTCCCACTCAGGTACAGCTACAAGGTCAGCTTAATAAAATATATTGAAAAAAAAAGCAGATAAAATATGATATGAATGGATATTCATTTAATTATTATTATTATTATTATGTAATTAATATGAAAGAAATTGTATTATAAAACCATACGTATCGATCGAAATAAAACATTAGATATTATGTGAAATTTGCCATAATACGATGGTGAAAACTGCATTTGAATGGGTGCATATAATATAGAGATTTTTTTTAATAATTCTTTTGGATTCTATTACTAAAGATATATAGATGACCCCAATGATTCCTTTCAAGTACGGACAGCGATCGATTACATTTTTATTATATGTATAGTAAAGCACTGCATCCTGCAACATACGCGTGTCAATAATAGTTTCTATAAAGATGTATGTATATATGTAGATATGCAAAATACATCTTACTTATTTATTTACGGGCTTTCTTAACTATTTAATTTTAACAAGAATGTTGAAAATTATACTTATTATTTTAAAATAGTTTCTTGTTACGCTTCGCTTATTAAATGGCCGTTTATAAGGAAAAATTCCTCGAAGTGTATTATATATCTATGACATATATGTTTATCTTTTGGTGTTTTTACAATTTGAATACTTTAAAAAAGACTAGCTTGCTCATTTTGTAGTACCAAAATAGGTACATTTATAACTAACAACATAACTAACGTAGTTAACAACGTAATACAACACGTCGAAATTCTTACATTAAGCGTATAAGAGGAAGAGCGTATGACTTAGTGGTCAGGGCGTTTGGATAGTTTCCATGAGGCGCGGCTTCAAATACCGCTGCGTTAAGTATTTTTTCTATCATTAGCGTGGACTAACACTTTAAAAATCAATAATATATGTATATTCATTAGTGAGTCGAAGATTATTTCATGAATTTTATTTAACAATCAATTTTATAGCGTATATACTCCATTGTACTGTCTGGAACTTGGCACCCAAGTGTAGATTTAATGGGCCCGATATGAATCAATTAATTTTCGACTAATGGCCATGTACTCGAGCACTCCTAAAGTAGCTGCTACTTGCTAGTGTTAAGTGAATCTTTTGTGACCTTCCACACGTTTACACCAATAACGATATGTATTGTACATATCCAAGTCAATCAGTGAACGTAAAAATGACCTCCACTTTACACATTACCCATTGTTTACTTTAAAGGTTATAATATATTCCTGTAACGATCAAACTAAAATATTTGGATTATTGTTGTAAATGAAGATTTTTTTTATTAAAATATGCTATTTCATATTTAATAGTAAACAAAAACGTGCTAATTATATTTATTTATTTCCTGTCATCGTAAATTATGGGTAATTTATCATTTATTATACAAATTATCAATAAGTTTGTGTAATTATAGCAAGAAGATTGTATTTCCGCAATACCATAATATTTTATATTAAAAATTATGAATTAGGAAGTACGGTGGGCTTAAAACTTGTTAGTGTACTTATCAAGGTTGAGTGGTCTTTTTTTATTTAAACACCTATTTCTGACTTAAAAACTATTAACATAATATATATTATATATATGTTATAAAAGGATTCAAAACGTAATAGATTATACTGCAAAAAAGTGAAACAAAAACAGTGTCAAATATATATGTATGTACGTATATAAATTACTCTTACGAAAAAAAAAACTTGATATCGCCACATACTGAACAGTCCACAAAAAATGTCCTTGTAAAGTTTGTATTAAAATTATTTATTGTGTTTAATTAAAACTATATTTTCTATTGTTTTATTTGATTTTAGCCTTTCACTTACTTTGAATACCCACATGTCTATTAAATATAAAATGAAATATATATTCAAACTTGTCCCTGTATTCAAATTAAAATAACTAAGAATCGTGTATAGCATATGACATATTCTATGTGCCCGAGGTTACACTGACCTACCTGTAGTACACCGAAACCATTAACGTGATGCAATATAGTCTATACAGCTGTAGGCTATATTGAATATATAGACTATCAATATAAGAATAAAGATTTTTTTAACTTAGCAGTTCCTATACTTTTAGTACTCGTATATTCTCAACATACTCGTATGTAAATCACTCATTTTAGCTGGATATTCTTTCTTTAATTTCATATTATTTGTACATATATAGTGAAAATATACAAGTTTTATCAATGAAAGCGTGGACTAAACAGGAAATGTGTACCGGCACAGCCTTTTTAATATTAATAATCCACACAGCCTTGTATACACGCGGCTATTATTGTCTAATACCTATTACTGTCTAGTTATCTATATATAAAATTGAAAAGTTGCACAACCACTCGCTCATTCTATACGAAATATCGGAAACATTGACCTACGAAAATTAAATTTAGCATGCAGCTAGTTTAAGGACTCTTCTCCTGAGGAGGTTAAAAAGGAGATGGAGATTTGTATTGTTTTTTTAATTTATTATATGAATTTAATTCAAACTTAGTAATATTGGTATCCTGTTTTTTTTATTTATTTTACTGTGTCTTAAAAATGTGAGGTATTTATTGTCATTGGAATTTCTGCAACATTTTTGAACCGAGATGAAACCGCTGAACGTAAAATGCCGTGAGATTTCTTAATAAATTTATTTAAGGAATAAATTACAGAATATTTATTTGTTATCTCTACAATCCATACCCTGATGGAAGTTGGCAAGAAATGTGACTTTTAATTCAAATTAGCGTAATTAATCCAGATCCGCACTGGCGTAGTCGCGGGCAGAAGCTAGTACTATAGTTATAAAGTATATTGTAGATTTTCTTGTCATTATTAGCATTTTGTCGTACAAATACATTATTAGTACGTTACAATGCCGAGGTTAGTGTACGTTTATTTAAAATTATAATTATTTATAACATATATTACGACTTTGGTTGCTCATGTTACTTAATTAACCTTAATTTCATTTATAACGTTACTTGGTTAGGTAATATATAGTAACTAGACAAACGGCTGACAGATTTTCAAGGTGACAATCAAACTGTAGGTAGCGTTCTTCTTCAATATTATGAATGGAAGTTATTCATTAATATACTTCTAGCTTCATGGCGAACTGGTATTATGTATTTATGAATTACTGGTATTATGTAATTAATGAATGATGGCTTGACCAAATTGAAATTAGTTAAGCAATTGCATGGTAAAAATTTTTTATCAATATTATCAAATTAAATTTATTGATATCATGAAAATATAGGAAAATATTTTTTTTATTTGATTGTACAGTTTATTTTTAATCATCGTACACAAATTTAAAATGAAAGTAGGTCAATATGTAAATCGAAAAATGAATCTCACCGAAACTTTCTTCTGTACTTTCCTCTGTAAATCAAGTTTCCTCTGTGGATATACTTAGCTGTAGACAGATATATGAGGTTAAGTAAAAGCTTACATCCAATTGTCTATGGCTACTGTCGTCACCATTGTGAATATCTTTATATATAATATATATATATATATATATATATATATATATATATATATATATATATATATATATATATATATATATATATATATATATATATATATATATATATTATATATATATATATATATATTATATATATATATATATATATATATATATATAATATTAAACTTTTATACAACAACAGCGATAATGGATTCTCTAATTGGATATTGCTAAAAAATCTATAATTATTTAAAAGGAATCTATAGTTATTAAATTATTATTGAATTACGTATTGAAAACGGATTATTTTTCCACAAGTGTTATCTGAAGTTTGTATATATATAAATTATATTTTTCTAACAAAAAACAATACATATCTGAACACGGTAACTTGCCAAGGTCAGTTAACTGCAGCAAAACGATCAATTATTCATGAACACAGAAATATGCATCACATAGCGAAAATTATCATTCTTCGTCTATTTGTATGTTATTATGTTATTATAGTATATAATACTGGAGGAAAAATATCCTGAAAAATTGGTACAACGAAGGTTTTATTTACACCATTTTAGTAGTTTGCCTATAATGTTAAGGGATATTAAATTAATAATAATAAATCATTATAGAACTACATTGATTTAAAAAAATGATTACTTAACTATATATATATATATATATATATATATATATATATATATATATATATATATATATATATATATATATATATTAGCTTCAATTTTATTTTTATATATATATATATATATATATATATATATATATATATATATATATATATATATATATATATATATATATATATATATATATATATAAATAAAATTGAAGCGTCAGCGTGTGATTTCAGTGTAGCTGTGTTTTTTCAAGTGCTTATACTTAGACGTTACTGTTTTAATAACAAAATTTCAAAAAATTTTGTCTGTCTGTCCTTCTGTCAGGCTAATAATCGTAACAGCTGGACTGATTTTTATGGCACTTTATATGTTAAAAAATCGCCCGGAAATTCCCGCGGTGTCGGGGTTTACCCGGGCAAAACCATATTTACCGCTCTTATCGAGCACCTTCCGCCCAGATAAAGTATCACATATAAAATGATAATTTTCATTTCTATACATTTAATAGTAATTCTAAAGAAATAAAACTTATACGTGTACATTACTTCAATTGCCTTGGCGAAAGCTGCCAACTCTTGACAGCTTTATGTTCAGTTGACGATTCGAAAGTGCTTGCCATCTATTTGATTAATCTATTTCAATAAAAAATATTTTTAAATTGAATTTCATGGCAGGGTAGGGTGATTACTTCCTTCATGGATAATGAAAACCAACACGACACCATCTTCCAAATCGAAATTACAAAATAATTAACAAAATATAGTTCTAAAAAAAGATAAAATAAATCAAGAACCAGATCATAATTAGTTTTATACAAAAAAAAATATTTTTTAGCGTTCTGTACCTCAATCTAACCAAACAAAGCCGAAATTAATATCAAACAAAGTCGATACCCTCTTGAAGCACAAAAAAATCAACGCAATCAAAAGACATGGGTTGGTTTATGATTCTCTTTTTTTGGATTTTGTATGAAAATTGCCACGTAATAAAAACCTACACGTTTTTTCTTGTTGACCTAGAATTATGAAATTTGGCAATAAGTTATAGCACAAACTTATATTTGTAGTAACCGCAGTAGTAGTAGACCGCAAATTAAAGTTTGTCCATTTTTATGAGTTGTGCTTCCCGTTGACCTTTTTTTTGTGAGGTTAATGCTGTTAGCCCTATTGGCCTTGACAGCAACACCGGTTGGGAAGGGAAGAAAATTTGAATACACTATAAGGATATATGTAAATAGTATATTTTTAATAATATTTTTTTACATAATATAAAAAAAAACTGGAGTTTTCGTCATATATTAGAAAAACAATTAAAGAGGTATAATTTTGGTAATTAGGTTTTTGTGATATTTTTTTATTTATATATACCTTCCAAGAAGTTACTGTCTATATTGTTTGTTATTTAAGATTATTATTAGTCATGGTAGATTTTCTGTTTATCTAAATATTTTTTTTATATTTTTACTTATTTTGGATGTAAAAACCGGTGACTATTACTATAATGACGTATTATGCGACTAATTACGGTATTAAACGAACATATCTTGTTACATGAATTTCATAAATTAAACAATAAGAATAATTTTGAAAACGGATGACCCAGTTCGACTAATATTTCCCACATGTTAAATCTTTATTTAAAGTGATATTAAGTATTTGCCATAATGAGAAAAAGCTTCAACGATAGCCTCTATAATAACAATATCAGTACAAAAGTTATAGTAACATAATTGATTAATTTAATATTCTCTCACTTTTTAAATTATATAAATAATTTTAGTCATATACGAGTATATTTATATTATAAGTAATTTCATCATCCACATTATCAATTTTTCATATAAATAGGTACTATGGTAACTAGATCATAAATGTAAGTACATGCAGACAGGCAGGCATATATATAAATTGTATGCCGCTTATTTTCTCTCATGTCTTGGTAAAAGAATATCTCTATTTTACTACGGAATCAACGCTAAATCAATCAAATGAAATCAACCCCTCCTTGCAAAAAGCTACAAGCGAACATAAAACTTATGTAAATATCGACAATTATTACACAACGACGAATATAATATATATTCGTCGTTGTATTGTATATTATTTTTGATGATTAAAACATATATAAAAATAAATTTTAATGATTTGTAATCGTAAAATTAAGTGTTAAGCAACTTGTTCCACTTTGGATTTCCGCACTGTCTCTGATCACTTCGTAAACAAAGCGACTTTTAGGTGAATAACCCCGTTCATCTTACATCTTTTCAATGGTCGAAAGCGTGAGTAAGTAAAGTATACATATAGATATATATCTATGTATAGCTTTGTTTGCTTTCGCCATTACATGGATATACAACTTTTGTGATTAGAATTTGTTTGTTATTACTATTCTTCGCCGATTTATATTTAGTGCACAATTATTGATTGATATTGTTGTAATTGTTGTTTATATATATATATATATATATATATATATATATAGATATATATATATATATATATATATATATATAATATATATATATATTATATAATATATTATATATATATATATATATATATATATATATATATATATATATATATATATATATATATATTTATTGATACTTCGTTGTTGTGTTATTCAAGCTTGGTTGTCTATTTAGGCTTTCAAACAAGAGTGCCAAATTTCGTAGATATATGTATGTTTGTCAAAAAATTACTAGGAAATTAAAAATCACAACGAGATGATTCTTTTTGATTTAAGACAGACAATATTACGATTCAGAGAATAGTCTAAATAGTATCAAAATTTAAAAATACTCGTATTTAATACATAAAAACATTTTGAGGCTACGTGAATAATTAAACGTAATATTTACATGATTATGGAGACGAGGTAAAAAATCAATCGATATCTTATAGATATAGCTTCACCTCGCTAATATGGCTGAGCAAATGCAATAAAGCAATTGTTTTATCCCATATTATTGATTATCTTAACTGTCTTAATATATTAATTTTATGTCCATACTTTTCCCACAGTTAAAGTGGCAGGCGCAAAAATAACCTAGAGTCAAGATCTCTGTTATTAACTACTATAGTATGTAAAAATAAAAACAAACTGATGGTTATGGGTTTTATCCTCTTTCGAATTCTTTACATTTCCTCCTTCTTTAATTCATTCATTCATTTAAATGACATTGTGTTCCTAAAGAACACAATGTCATTTAAATGCCTAGAAAATGTTTGCCTAGAAGCCTAGAAGCGGGCTCATCTACTCTGCTATATGCGAGATGCAGCGTGAAGCTGCATTTCTTCCAGTAATTTATCACTTCAAATGAGAGGGATACAATTAACAATAATACAGATCAGACAATTTCTTATATGGGAAGGTTGTACGGAGTGTATGATGTAACACTTTACATTCACTTTGTGTATCGGAACCCAGAGAATAAAATAAGAACATTTACATTTATTACACGTATGTACTCGTAAATCACTTAAATACAAAGAGTAAGTGCTTATGCTATTAGAATATATTATTTTCAAACTAATTAAAAATCTGGTAAAAATATTAAAAAATCCGGCCTCGAGTAACCTGTTTGTACCTGGTTAGCATTGCTATTTTCAAAAATTTTATATGCATTTAGAATAATGTCAATATTGAAATTAGTATTCGTGAAGGTTATATATATATATATATATATATATATATATATATATATATATATATATATATATATATATATATATATATATATATATATATTATATATATATATATATATATAGATATATATATATATATATATATATATCCAAAAAAAAATTGTACGATGTTTAAATGCAAAAATAATGGCAGTATAAAATGTCTACTGCGGAAACATAGCGAGCCGGAAGTCGCCAGATCAACCACTTTGACAACCATATTATGTGTGTATAAAGTAATTACTTTAAAATATATTTTCTTTTTTTAAAATTGTCATCTGGATATTTTATTTTAGAGTAATTATCAATACTTTTTTCAGTTCTCCACTTTCTCATTTTTAAAAAGAATTTTATACGTCTAATCTAAGAACAATGTACTGGGGGAATACCATAGGCTATTACTACGTAGGTAATAAAGTCTTTATGTATGAGGCGACAGCCCATACGATACCCATTCGAGGATACGAATTATTAATCCCAATTGATTTCCATAACTCAACACGGAACGTCATGAATTCTGGGGGCTTGTCTGCAAGGCTCCCGTTGTTCAATTGTCACGGTCTCCAGTCGAGTCTTTGGACCGAGGCTGGTTTGTTTAGAAGGTAGTTCTTCGCGTCCCTCTAGGTGTCGCTGTGAGGGCCAGTAGGGTTAACAGAATTAAAATCAGGTCATAATTTCTGATAAAAATTATTCTCAGTCTGGATAATAAACAATATACCGCTAAAACAATAACAAGTATTGTTATGCTATACTGTTAAGTTAAATACTGTTATATTTTATAGTAGGCAAAATTTTAATTTTAAAAATATTTTTTTATTTCCTCTTCAAGTCGCAGCGAATCTATGGAAAAACCTCCACTTGTGGAACTCCAGTGACAGTTATTTTCCTCATTCATGTAAAAAAAATATTTATATATGTTCATATTTTGCATAGTTAAATACCTCTACAGTTAACAGTGGAATATATCATAACTAGCCCATACTATGGGCATCATACACACACATAAGACAAATAAGTATAATTTGTACTAAAAATTATACACTTTTTGACAGTGCACGCGACGATTGTGGTTTGGATTACGAGGTACTCGTAGCTTATAATATTGCTATGTCACATTTGGTTCCTCCGTTCAGCAAGTATGGGAAATTATAGAATGTTAAAAAATTATAGAATTTATATCTGTAATTAATTTCATACACAACTTGAAGTTGGGACCTTAGTTAACCTATAATTATGAAATTAATTATGAATCTTCTGTGTGCGAGTTTGACTTGTACCTGATCGATTTATTCGAATTTGTTTTTGTTTTCTGTGATAAGTAAACGGTGATTCGGTTGATCTCATGCTTATAATAAGATTTAGATAAATGTGGTTATTGTATATACTATCACTTAAAAAAGTATTTTTATTCAGAAATTATCCGTACCTTAATAATATATTAAGCTGAAATAAATATAATAATGTATGTATAAACATATATGACTTAAACTTTTCTTTACAAATATTGTGATAAGGATAAATTAATAAAGTACCTACACTGTTTTTCCTTTGTCTGTAAAAACTACTTTAAGGTATAAGGTAAATATACCCACATTTAAGCTTCACGTGTCATTTTACATTCATTTTGATTTTTTCCTAAATGGCGAGATTATAAGTTATGTAGTAACCCAATACTTAGCGCTTCTACATAAGTTAGTCTTAGTTCTTTACATATATAATAATCCTGAAAATTGAATTATCCAATTTGTGCCACAATTAAATTTATAGTAACATTTAATTTAGAATAAAGAAATATGGTAAAAAAAACGATCTTCGGCCTAGGCCTTATAACTCATTATCACAATCAATAAATAAATAGAAACAACAATAAATTAACAAAAAAATTATATTCCAACTTCGTTTTTTTACAATACCTACTTGTTTTCTTTAAAAGTAAAATGTAATAACCATCGATCTGTTGCATCTAGTCTACTTTAAGGCAATTTCCAATGTAAATTGTGAATATCGTGACGACCATGCCGACAAGGTTAATGAATCTCTCATGATCGATAAAGCAATTATTCAGTTTAATATTTAATTAACTGACATTCATTTATTGTTTAGTTACTTTGATAACTCAGGAAAATCTACTTTATTATGAAGTTTTAGTTATATATACATAAATATACATACAATTAATATGAATTAATGTAAAATAATTATTGTGTTAGATAGATGATAATGTCTTCCGCTTTGCTACGTCTAATGTCTTTTTTGTTTGTATTAGTGATGTATGGAATGATTAAGATACGGTGCAGTTCAGATGTTTATGGTGGTCCGAGCGTGCCAGATCAAGTACAAGTGTGCAATCACTTCGCCAATGTCATGTTGAATGCAGTATGGAGAGAGAGAGAGAGAGAGAGGGAGAGAGAGAACACGCGATGGAGATTGATCGGTGACGATTGAGGTGCAGAAGAGATCTTAAAATAAAACATAGTATACTCATTTATATTATTTTATTTTCTTTTGTAAAGTTTACAATATATTTTTGGTTTATTTATACTAAATAATATGTTTGAAAAATATATTATATTACGTAACGTAATAAATATTTTTTATTATGCTTAACATAATTTTGCATAATAAATAAAATTTGGTTTTTCACATCTTAGCTAACAACGGGATATCCAAATATAAATATATATAATAACACCGATACAAAATACCCACAAATAAAAAAATATATATTTGTGTAAAAAAAGGTAGGTCACAAATACGTCAGAACAACGTCAATAACTTCCGATTTGGATATTTTTCTTAAATGACACGGGTATTCCCAATTTACATGCGTATGTTGTAAGGCAGTCAGGCGTCAATTTTATCGTAACTTTGCAAAATTTTAGAGTGTTTTGTTTAATTTAGAATGATAAAAATATAATATTCAGCATCTTGTTATTTGTTCTTCAATCAAGGCTATAAAGATGTTTCTATTAATGTGATATCTTCGTATTTAGCATGAATAAATATTTACAAAGTTTAATAAAGTAATACTACTAATGCCATAATTGATACAATTTGGTATCGATCTACTTAGTTAATTAAATTAAATCGATAATTGAGGCCACTGTGTCAGTCAGTTAGTAATGTGATGGCCGTGAATTCATATTTCTTCTCAAATGTTGTGTTGTGTCTCAAAATTTATATATATATATATATATATATATATATATATATATATATATATATATATATATATATATATATATATATATATATATATATATATATATATATATATATATATATATATATCTATATATAGGTATATACACAATATCGACAAAAATAGGCGACTTCTCGACATAACCTAAAAGACAAAAAATACATAAAGACAAAAGAAGCCAAACTAATTAATTGAAGGAAATCATTTAAATCTAATATAAGCAAAGCAATCTTAATTTATTTTTTGCTTAAAGTATAAGATCTAATTTGTCACAGATCAAGGTCAACAGCAAGTTCTGTGGGAAATTTCTGTGATC
Organism: Dione juno; assembly: GCA_037127375.1. Taxonomy (NCBI): domain Eukaryota; kingdom Metazoa; phylum Arthropoda; class Insecta; order Lepidoptera; family Nymphalidae; genus Dione; species Dione juno. The sequence goes on along the minus strand of JAXRJS010000004.1, from coordinate 9,123,325 downwards.
ACTTGATTCACTGTAACTTTTCTAAGTATTAATTTCGATATGCGGTACGAGTATTTTCCTTTAGCAAACTTGATGGAATAAAACGACAAATGACATGGATTCTTCCATAATTGATATTGTTGGAAATGTTTACCTACAAATGTGCGTGTCACCATTTTAAATATAAAAACATTCCCCGGCACTATTTTACAATATTGTGAAATTATTAATTTTGTTAATCTATTTGTAATTAAGCTAAGCATTTAGTTTTATTAAGAATATTTAAATAAATAAAAAATAACGAATATAACACTATTCTGAAACATGATTTTCTTTTTCAATTTCCCAAGCTTATCGGTCCGGACAGAGAGAGCCTGTGTGTGGGGACCGTATCAGTATGAAAATCATTATCATTACAGTTACACATTATAAAAATTGAACAACTGGAGAGTGATTGCTTGACAGGCACACTGAGCTTTGAGACATAGTTACTATGGTGCAAACAGACAACAAAACACAAATGTATAAAGTTCATAAGAAAAAGCTTTATGTAATGGGATATATTGTGGTTCTACATAAGTTGATTCAGTACCTTCATTTTTATATGTCAATGGAAAATACTTTTCATGGTCAATAATTTTAGATATGGCAGCATTTAATTATTTCTTATAGTTTACTTGGACTACCACGGTTCTACACCAGGTAGCCAATCTTCAAAATAAATAATAGCCCCTATCCTGGCCTGACCTAAAAGCTATACATTAAAAATAAAAGTAGTAATGTACGTCCAAGAAGATGTGCGTATACAAACAGACAAACAGGCATCATAAAATTTTAAATATCATTGATTCATATTCTATCTGTGTTTTTACATCTTTGGACTGTTCTCCAGCTTATGTCCATTATACTATTTATTTAGAAACACTGGATGCTTTTTCATGGAACACATTATAGTGGATTATTTTGAGAGACAAGGTAAATAATATAATTCATTTTTAGTATAATAGATTCACTCAGATTGGATGTGAATCCAAAATCATCGGGTGCATGGTCAGAAGCATTCCAAACGCTTTAGGGATTAACTAGTATTTGTTACATAAAACAAGTAGTTTCATAGTTTCTAAACACATTCGTTAAAGTCATTACACCGATTCTGTGAATAGGTACTAAAATAGATATTGTTTCATAGGACAGGTTTCCGCATTCTTTTATTTCTTTAAGGGAATATGACATAGGCAGCTAATAATAAGTTTATTAGCTCGGCCGGATTCGATTATTAATTATAATGTATGCTTAAATATCCGGATATTTTGCAATTGCAATGAGATCTGTTACATGTAATCGATGTATTGATTAACGATATTTGCATACTACCGCTGCGACTTATTATTGTTATCCTTTCATATATAATACATATATATATATATATATATATATATATATTATATATATATATATATATATATATATATAATATTATATATATATATTATATATATATATATATCTATATATATATATATATATATATATATTATCTTCCACTTAGCATTATCCCGGCCTATTGCCAGGGTCCTGCCTTCCTACTTAGTCTACTCCACTTTGCACGGTCTTGAGCATCCTCAGTGGTTAGTCCATTGGCTCTCATGTCATGCGTCACGACGTCCAGCCATCGCTTCCTTGGGCGTCCGGGGGTCTTACTCCAGGGACAGACATATCAAGGCATTTTCTTCCGACGTAGTTCTTAGGCCGGCGCAAAACGTGGCCATACCATCTCAGACGACGCTTGGAGCTTATCCGCTACGTCACGGACCCCAAGACTACCTCGAATGAATGTGTTGCGTATGCGGTCAGCCCGAGTAACGCCACACATCCATCCATCCACCTCAGCATCTTCATCTCCGTTACGTGAAGCTCCTGAGTGTGCCGAGATAATGCTGGCCAACATTCGCTGCCGTATAAAAGAACTGATCGGATCATGCTCTTGTATATCAGCCCCTTGAGTTTGGGCGGTATTCTGCGATCGCAGACCACACCAGTGACCTCCCGCCATTTGGCCCAAGCAGCGCTAACCCGGGCGTGGACATCGTAGTCGATGTCTCCGGACTCGTGCATAATGGATCCAAGGTACCTGAACTTCTCCGACTTAACGGCTGGCTCAGGCCCGATGTGGATGGTGCTCGAGTCTGGGTTCCCGCAAGCCATGTACTCGGTCTTTGACATATTCAGTTTAAGACCACCGTTCTCAAGCGCACCCTTCCAGGCCTTCACTTTACGCTCCAGCATCAGTCGGTTCTCGTCAATGAGTACAATGTCATCGGCATACATCATCAGCCATGGAGGCTGGCCCTGGATGTGAGCCTTGACAGTATCTAGCACTACATTAAACAAAAGTGGACTAAGAGCTGAGCCTTGGTGAACCCCTACTGTAATTGGGAAGGGTTTGATATCACCAACAGCGGTCCTAACTGTAGAAACAGAGTCGTTGTACATGTCTCTGATAATAGCAACATAGGATTCAGGGATCCCTTTGGATCGCAGTGCCCACCAGATACACTGACGTGGCACACAGTCAAAGGCCTTCTGCAGGTCTAAGAATGCCACATGCAGAGCTCTCCTCTTTTCCCTGTGTGCCTCCATCAAAATTCTGAGGGCAAAAATGGCCTCCGTAGTGCCTGATCCTGGCTGAAATCCATATTGACACTCAGAGACAGTACACTCTCGGCGGAGCCTGAGGGCAGTCTTCTTATCATGAATCACCTCTTGTACCTTGTCATTCCACCACTATGTCTCCCTGTCCATAATACGTCCTCCCTTAGAAACGCCAAGAACATGTTTACCAGCCGTAATAATTGCTGACTGAGCTCGATCCCAAGCATCCTGAGCAGTTTCGGTGTTAGTTGTTAAATTTTGACTGTTAACCTCTGCCAGAAAGTCGGTCTGCATCGGTCCATTCAGCAACCACCACTTGATCTTAGACTTACGCGTCTCGGCTAGTTTCTTTATCGGGGTAACGACATAATCCATGACAAGAAGACGATGTTGGGCCGTGAGGCTTTCACCAGGAATGACTTTACAGTTAGTTACCTTGCCAACATGACACCGCCTGGTCAATAGATAATCTATTTGGGTTAAGTGGAGTCCACTCGCATACGTAATAAGATGCTGCGGACTCTTTTGGAAGAACGTATTCACGATGGCCAGATCAGATGCAATACAGGTTCTTAGGATATTTTCGCCCTCTATATTGCGGCGACCGTGACCAAAACCACCGTGGACACGTTCATACGTATCCGTAGACTTACCCACGTGACCGTTAAGGTCTCCCCCAACTATAATCACCTCGGTAGATGGTATAGCGAGTAGAACGTCTTCATATTGCTCCCAGAATGACTCCTTTTCGGCCCCGCTACAACCAGCTTGGGGAGCGTAAGCACTGATTAAGTTGGCGATAGCCCCCTCAACCAGTACCTTCACCCGCATCAGGCGGTCGCTGCGTCGGTCAACTTCGAGGAGACCATTCCGTAGCTCTTCAGATAAAACTACTGCTACACCAGTTTTACCGGAAGGAGACCCAGTGTATATGTGCTGGTAACCCTGTCCGATGATACGGGACTTATTGCCCTTCCAGCGAGTTTCCTGAAGGAAAGCACACTGGACCCGACGCCTCATGAGTACATCTGTTAGTTCCCTGCATCGTCCGGTTAGAGAGCCAATATTCCACGTTGCAAAGCGGAGTTTCCTTCTGGGTACTTTCTTCTTTAGCCGTGTCCGTACTTGACACGGTAGCCCTTGCCCATTTAACACAGGTGTAGGGCGATGTGCCTGCGCGTCGTTTGCAGTAGCAGTACTCACGCGACGCCCTAGCAGTACTCAGTAACATCTTTTTCCTTTCCATATGAGTGGCAGGTGGCGGCTTTTTAATGGAGCGATTGCCATCTGACCTCCAAAACCCATTTTTGTGGGAAAAGCCAAGGATGACAGGGGAAAAGATTAGTAGAAAAGGGGGGGGGGTAAGGACACCACTTTCATGGATTGGGAAGGAGTATGACAGTGGTGGCTCGAGGATCCGGGGTCGCGTACCCGTATGCCCAGTACCAATATCGGACAGATATTTGGCCAGACACCCTCTGGATATATATATATATATATATATATATATATATATATATATATATATATATATATATATATATATATATATATATATATATATATATATATATATATATATATATATATTTTATTCTTAATTTTTTGACGTGACGTGACCAAGTGACGAAATATTTCATTCGCCGCGTTCGGACCAATTTTCGGGAAATTATATGTTGTATGGTATGGTGGCGTAACAATTAATTAAGTTGGGTGCGAACCCAGATCCTTAGCGCTTATAGTTGGCCGATGTGCCGCTGCGCCACGACGCCATATGAATTATTATATAAATCAAAACAGTTTTTTACTGTACATGGTGGGTGGCAGTCTTAATTTTTTCTTTCATGATAACAAAAATATAAATAATTAATACAACATACTCTAACCATACGATTGTATTTTTTACTAGTTTTATATACTATTATATGGTATCTACTAATTATAAATATAATTAACATACGAGTAGATGATAAGTGTCAAATATTTTGCTCAACAATTTTGAAGATTTGACTGAATAAAAAAAATTCTGAAATAAACGTCTGAAATAAAAAAAATTCTAAAAGCATAATAATTTAAACGAAAAATGTAGTACATTTTACAAAAAGAGTTTTCTTAAATTTGGGTTAAAATAAATAAATAAAAAATAATAAATTATATTTCTGGGAAACTGAAAAATAAATAAACAGTTAAATTAGGAATAATATAATTGTTAAAGTGAATCGTAACATTGAGTGAGTGAGTAAAACCAAACATAGAGTATACAAATGTATACACTTCTAAACTGACGTAAAACCTTTTTAGATATTTTTATTATAAATAAATAAATGTTAAAAGATAGCGTCTCTATGATAAAGTTTGGCTTTAAAATATCATCTAGCTCTATTGTATTGTAGATTTGATCGAACCTCGGTCAAATGAACTATTTTATTTTCGCAGCTCTGATTAGATAAAAAGCGCGCCATTTGTTTTCCTTCACTCAACACGTTATATGTCAAATTTTGGAGGGAAAGTGGAGAACAGAATATATTGACACTGTTCTCACTGTATACATTTGTAATGTTAGATAAAGGTCGAGCTGGGAAAAGAAATGCGTAGAATAACATTTGAACATATAAATTATGTTCAGTCAAATCAGTCAGTCAGCTTGAAGTTTAAGAAAAAAATTTTATCCTGCAGTAAAGATATTTTCATTGTAACTCCAAACATATCACATTTTATTTGACATGTGTCAAAATGTGCCCTTAATCAATAACCCATCAATCGTAGCAACTCAATATGTTGAGATATTGTGGCAAAATAATAGAAATTCCTATAGCTTATTATTTTACATTTAAAAATAATAATATTGTTTCAAATAAAAATAAACATTTATTTGTTACCGTGACTGACACGGTAATATCGCCGAGATTTAAAGGTCGCTCTAGGGCCCTCAGATTCTTGGTAATACTGATTTTTATCGGCCTAGAATAAATAATGAGCAAATCAAGTAAATATTCATTATTCTATTTAAATAACGCTTTATGCATTTCGTTTATTTTTTATTAACAGTTTGTTTATTTTCATTTGGCATATTGTAAAAATGGCAAAGTGTAATCTTTAATTTAAAATAAATTTCTAAAATATTTTAATTTATATTGTAACATTTAGTATATAGTATACAAGATATATAGTAAACTGGAAAATAACTTAATTTAAAGCGGTTAAACACTTTTCGTAAATGCACCTCTAGTGCAATATTGTACATCTGTCCTCTTGTGATTGGTTGTTAAAACACCCTTTCCAGTACCAACTTCATGATAGTCGAAAATAATTTTATTGAACGGGGATTGCTCTTAGAACGAAGTTCAGTGTCGATAATTGCGAAGATATTCACTTAGGTTTTCAATGTTGGTACGATTGATGCGAAAATTGAAAATTTTACGTCAACTTTATTTTAAATTATTTCTGTATACCATCTGTATTAGAACTTAAGCAACTGACAAGACTGTTAGAAGCATAGGATTTAGGTGGTAATTTTGTCTGTGGATAAAACTGCACCTTGCATTTCTATTGTATGTATAAATACATTATATACATATCTACGTAAATAATACGTATGATGTTTTATTCGAAATGTTTAGTTTGTCGTAATATAAAATTATAAATGTACCTGTAAATATATATATATATATATATATATATATATATATATTATATATATATATATATATATATATATATATATATTAATAGTACACATTGCAAAGACGTCTTCTTTTTATAATTATGACATGTTTTTAATGTGGAATATATAAACACATATATATTTCAATTTAACTTTCAATATTGTTATTCACTATCAACGTGGCGATAGCTTTAAGCACAACCAAAACAATATTAAAAATAATTTTATTATAGGTGTTATGTACTTTTGCATTGGAGTGTATATTCAAGATTATAATTAGTAATAAAACGTAATAAATACACTGTATGTGTAAACATTAAACTTCCTTGATTAAAATTAAAAACAAAGAAAACTGTTGTTTTCGCGTAAATTGACAAAAATTATAAATAAAAATATTTAAATTGCATTTTGAATTTGGTACAAAAGTTTTTTTTTTTTTTTAGTATAAAATATAGTTATTAAGGTATTGAAATTTAAAAGTTAAAATATACTATTACAAATTTTACACAAGGCATTATGTATATTATTATAGCAAAGACACTGTTATATGAAGGGCTGTTGAAACTTTATTAGATATACACATTTTTCCTCTATATTTATAAGATAAAATTTGAGCGTTTATATGTTATAAATATAGCAAAAATTTGAAAACATCCTCGCTCTGTACGCTATAGAAAACATATTTTGACGCAAGTGGATCTATTATCATAAATTAATTAAGTTTAAATTTAATCATTATAATATAATAAAACGTTGTTCGCTCGATAAAACCTATATATAATACAAATTTCCAAATTAAATACGAATGTTTCAGGCACAACTTTCCTATTGGAAAGCTAGATGACTCTGCCCTGAAATTAAACAAGCTATCGTTTAGTTATCTCCAAAAGTGTAAAGGCTCGATGCATTTCAGTCTCGACGGTCTCGGTGTGCAGGCGTACCCAGTATATGGGCACCCTGTTATATCCGGGACTCAAAAATTAATACAATTTTAACGAATATAACGTACCTAGGGTATGTTACAACGTACAATACGTATATATTTATACGTATCTATACGTATTATTTATATGTAATTCGGATGACTGATAATCATTTGAATTAAATATTTTAAATGGTTTTTTGTGATTCACATACTCCTATATTTATTTTCATTCTTATGAATTAGACTTATACCTATAATGCTTTATACAAATGTATGTAATGGCTTTATGTAGGCAAGAGTTGACAATTTAGTTAAGAAAAATGTTATTATTATATATTAATAATGATATATGAAAGCATTACTTGCGTTTCACTATTAAATTTCGACAACGTAATACTAGTTTAAATAACTAATATAGATAGTTTATCCTTTAGACACTAGATGACTCTGACAAGTCTAGATTGAAATTAGGGTTCGACTCTAGCAACCCTACGTCTCAGTATATTTTAAACGCCAATATGGTGCATTTACTTATAAGAAAATTATATTTGTTATCAATCTTGATTTTCTTTTACGAGAACGTGTTGAGTGTTGTGTTATTTATTTATTTAATCAAGCTATAAATGTATCATGTATGTATTGCCTTTGCCGTCAATAATTAAAATATTTACAATAATAAACCTTACATTGAATTATAATGAATAATTGTAAAATGTTGTAAACTCATGATATATAAATTAGATCAATATCAATATTTACATAGAATACTTTTCCTTTGTAATTTACTATTTAAATTTTTTATTTAGGATTAATTTGATTTGTTTTACTTGTATTAGTTTTATTTGTCTACTAAAAAAAAATATACGTCTGTACATTGAATATTTTTACGAAATAATTATAAATGGCTATAATGGATAAAACGATTGAACACGCCATCTTAGTAGCCACCACTACACGTCAGCGTCCGACGCTAGATTACATTGTTTAAACATCTAGAGAAGACACTCCAGATATTGTTTATGATTGATTTATGTAAAACGTCATTCGATGCACGCCACGTCACAACTTTCAATGTCACATGTGTCAAATCCGAATCTTATCTATTTAGATTAAAATAAGCTTTGAAAATAGTTCTCTTTTAAAGTATGTTTCTGAATGGATTTGTGTTGTTGCGTTTATTTTACTTTAGGCTAAAAGAAGGGATAGGTACTTAAGTACTATATTTGCAGTAAAATCATAGTTTACGATAGGTTGAAACTAAGTAGTTTCATCTACTATAAGTATAGTAGTTGAAAAGTAAATACTATAAATATAGTAGTTTAATAAAGAAAATACACAGACATACATTTTAGACAAAAATTAAATAATAATTAAAATTTAAATAAGCAGCTAAGGTATACGTATATATATATATGTATATATATATATATATATATATATATATATATATATATATATATATATATATATATAGATATATATATATATATTATTATATATATATATATATAATATATATATATATATATATATATATATATATATATATATATATATATATATATATATATGTATACCTTAGCTGCTGTGATTTATATCGGTACTATCTTTCCAGGGAAGGTATTATATTTAAATTATTTCTTCGCTCTGGTAGAGAAACCGCGCGTTAAATGAAACATTAAAAATATAAAAGATCTATAAATTCTGTTAGGCACGTAAATATCGATTATTTCTGGAAATTGATATTAAAATTATATTTCTTTAAATACTTATACTTACAATACCTATTTACTATTTTAAAATCCGTTGTTTTAGGAGTCGTTACGAATCTGAGTATTTCTTTTTAACTAAATTTTCTTTTGCATGTTTAATAGTTATCTATTAACTTTATTTCTGCTTGGGCAGGGATTCTCTAAGGGATTAGATGCTAAAACCAAAACCAACCAGACAAAAAAAGATTAAAATTGATGAGTATAACATTATATACAAATCAGCGTACATGTCAGCATTGATCTATATACCTAAAGAGGTTACTTACGTCCAGATCTTTAAACGCTCTTGACATTATTCATGTACTTATATTGGTACTTAAGGGCCATCTGCTGAAGTGGGGCTGGGCTAGTGCTAATTAATTATAACAAGGCCCCTTTCGGATTTACTTGCATTATACGAAAATATTAATGTTTTAGCAATAATAATACTCTGTAGGTACTATATACAGGATAAAGTCCTTCCATTATAAAATTTTACATAAATACACACATTATTGAGTATACTATAATGAAACATAATACTGAATATTGAGATACAGAAACTGTTGTTTTTAAATGTTTGTCTGTCTGTTGTCTGCTTGTATTTGTGAATTTATCATCTGAGGAACTCTAACATAACTAAATAAAGTTAACAAAGAATGTGAAAATGACGCTTTAGCAAATTTTGTACAATATTTTCCATTATCATACGAAGATCAAAGGTCCGGAACATCTTATGTGGAAATTTAATATATTATATGCCAAATAAACACCTACCTACTTATATACAGCTACTAAAGTTAAATATTTTAAATAATATATGTATATATATATATATATATATATATATATATATATATATATATATATATATATATATATATATATATATATATATATATATATATATATATATATATATATATATATATATATATATATATATATATATATATATATATATATATATATATATATATATATAGATATATATATATATATATAATATATATCTATATATTATATATATATATATATATATATATATTAAATTCTAATCTAATATTTTGTATATTTCCTTTTAAAATATTAAATTAAAAAAGCTGTTTAATAACAATTTATATTTAATAATGAAATAAAAAAAGCATGCTTGTTAAAAACTTGCATTACAATTGAATTAACAGTCAATTTGGCATCTTTGTTATTATTGTACATTAAATCCAGAAACTTCCGCCTTCAAAGTATTATGAGTTATAATGACTAATTTATTGTTTCTTGATTCTTACTGTCGATAAAAACGTTATTTTACTTTATTCATACATATTATGTGTACACTGACGCAGTGTCGACTAAGACAGTCTTAGTAGATTGATTAACATTAGAGAATTTCAAATTTGGTTAGGTACAATAGACAATTGATAAAATGGCAATTACCTGGCTCCTCCGAACTCCTCTCCAAAAGTGAGAGGCCACAAGTTAAGCTAAGTTAAGCTGTGAATCTAGACAATGCTTATGACTCATCTCATAGTATAATCTTATATAACAAGTAATCAAGAATTTTATTTCCCACGTATTACTAACACTGAAATAAGTGCTTGTTTATATATATTTTTTTAGTAATAACCCTAATGACTGTGCTCGGCCACATTATAAGAAAACAGTATTGTTAGATGCTAGCTATGTATATTCCGCGTCGCAACAAGCTGATTCGTTAATCACAACCCAGGTGTCAAGGTAAATTTTATAATAATTGTTTAGAAGCGAGCAAAATTACATACTCTTAAGGAACGTTAAACAAATTATGTAATTTAAAATCAGGAATATTATTGACTTCATTAATATCATATTAAATAATATATGGCTATCGTGGCGTAGTAGAACAGCGTGTGATCTGAAACGCGAGGGTTGTGGATTAAAGCCCATCTCGGTGGAATAAAAGATATATATATATATATATATATATATATATATATATATATATATATATATATTATATATATATATATATATATATATATAATATATATATATATATATATATATATATATATATATATATATATATATATATATATATATATTCCGCATTTAAAAATCCAATGCAAACTAGAGCTTTGTGTTCTAAGATATGTGATATAAAGCTTCAGGCCAAAACAATAAGAAACTTCGGCATCCTAATTTATCTTATAAATATTTTTATTTTTAAGTTTCAAGTTACCAATTTAATTGATAATTATCAATAATATATCAATTTCTTATATGATGAACAATTTGTTTTATAATATAATGTGAGTAAAAATCTTTTTCTATTGACTGTTTCATAGGACATATTGTAATTGTTAATTATAATATGTGAATATTTGATAAAATACTGACTACGTAAAAAATCACGTCAATTTACAAGATAATTAAAAATCAATGTATGTGTTTCTATAACTCTAACTTAGTTTTAAAAGGACTTCACATACTTTTACTGAATGTGCGGCAAATACACGTAGATATCGCTAATATAGGTTACGAGAGGCACAATTCAACACCAAATAGCAAATGCTAGCAATAAAACACAATTTACATCCAGCCAAGATGGCCTTTATGTAAGAAATAATGATTTCCAATTGTATGAAAATCTATAGTCGTGACCTATTTATAGAATTGAATAAATTATTTCCACGACAGTAACAAATTCAGTGTCATATTGTGTTTGTGATTAAAAATATTTCTTAGTAAATAGTAATTTTTCATTTTTAAATAGTAATATTTACATATTTTACATTTAGATATTTGTATCCAATATATATTTTATACTGTACGTATATATATATATATATATATATATATATATTATATATATATATATATATATATATATATATATATATATATATATATATATATATATATATATATATATATATAGATATGTATATATATATATATATATATATATATATATATATATATATATATATAGATATATATATATATATATATATATATATATATATATATATATATATATATATATATATATATATATATATATATGTTTGTTTGTGTTTAAGTATGTAATATGGAGCAAAAATTGCCTTTTACAACAATGTTATAAAATTTGTGTAAACACTTGTTATAATTCGTTATAAATATTAACAAAATATTATCCTTAGTGGATTGACAAGGGCACACTAGCCTTATTCTATAATTGTTTATATATTATATATACAGAGATTGTCAACTATCTACTATCAACCTGTGTAATCAGACCGGGATTTGTATCCAGACACGAACTGATATTCTGAAATGAGACATGTATATTTTTTATGTCCTTGCTTGTCTCTTAATACTGTAATTTATTAATTCATTCGAACGTTCTTTTGTTGCTGTCGTAAGCTTTTACAACTACGTTTATATGTTTTTTAAGCATTAATATCTACGCGTAATAACAGTTAAAACGAGATTATTGTATTACCAAATATTGAATAAATATATAGATTGCGGTGCGAGTACACAAAATTAATTTATTTCACTGGGTTTTAAAATTCCGTAGTAGGTACGTTGTTACAATAACAAAATAAGATATTCCTGAAGTCATCGTGAGGAAGTGGAACTGCATCCCAATGGCTGCAGTTCGACCTCCAAACAAAACTCTGTTGAGTTCCGCAACTCAATGTCAATGTCATGTCATGACATGTCATGGCAATGTCTTGTAACCAGTGGAAGCCGGAGAATGGAGAGTCTTGACGTGAAGTACAAACAAATCTTCCTTTCTAAAAGCACCTCATGTACATGTAACATTTTCGAACACTAATAAAACAATGATATTTTTTTAGTAACAACAAAAATCAAACAATTATATATACTATGATTTAAAAATAAAAAAAAATATTCGATATCTCTGTTATAAAATCATAACAGCAATTTGATGATTTGTAAATCAATTAAATTATTATCTATATTATTATCTAGCGACATGCGTCGCATTGTAATTAATTAAATTAAATACACTGCTTTTTTATATTTCTATAGCGGTCGTAAGTCTTATTTTGTCATTTCATTTAGTGCAAGATTTTGGGTGAAGGCCAAAAATATGCCTTCTAATTTTATTATACATTTTAGACTATATCTAGCAAAAGTCAAGTAAACACTTACTTATATATATAATTATATTAGAATGTATAATTTCATATGAAATTTATTACTACATACATTATGCCAATGACCTAATACCAAATCTGCCGTTTACACCGTTTCCGCCTCATTCTCGAGATATTGCGTTGCTGGCGGTACTCAACACTACCAGTATCGTATCTTCCAGACAGGCAACTTATTTAATAATTTAAATATACCCCCGAGTTGGGATCAAACCCACAAGCGTCACTCTTACAGTCAAACGATGTCCCACTGCGTCATTGCAGGATAAACAATTTTAATTTGTAAATAATCATTTATAATTTATTAACTCTGTGAATAATTATGGAAAACATGTCTGCGTGACCAATTAAATGTATATTATATAAGTGCGCACATTGCCAAATTGGCATTTTTTTTATCCTTTACGTACACGTCTTTCATTAAGCAACAATTGACTACATTCCTTTAGGTCAAGACAAGCTGAAATTATATAATTACCTTAAAATTTTATAGGTCTTCCAGTAAAACGAGTTCAACTAAAATAAACTCAAGCACAAGCCTTCCAATCAACCTTGATTCACCTCCCATTAAGTTTTTGTTGATAATTGTGTTTTAATTACAATTATATTTTGATATAACCGAAAAAATATAATATTAACTATTAAGCAATTGTTAATTTAAAGAATAGGTTTACTTGCATACATACATACGTACATATATGTATGTAAATACATACATTATACATACATACATACGTAAATACATACAAATATAGCTATACATATATGTACGCTTATTGGAATATTAATAGTGAACAACAAAAAGCTGTATTAACTATTCATAGACAGATAAGCTTAAATATTTTTATTACTAATATATGAAGTATGTATGTGTATATTTATTAATCATATATAATGTAAATCACTGTCACATTTTCAATGGAATCCATTCACATTCTTATACTTCATTTCTCCAGTTTGTATAGAATAAATTTTACTCCTTGTTTTTATGTTCACCCTTTAAGGGTAAAGATTAAGTAGGTAAGGGTTACCCTTAGTTTTGTCCGGAAGTGAATACATACGTAAATTTGAAAATATCGCAAAAAAAGCTTCGCGTATACAAATATTAAGATATTTTCATAGATTTGTTTTTAGATTAACATCAATATCTTTGTTTTGTTAATCTTATATATGGGATTTCAATTTATTTTGTATACATTTGATTTTAAGTTATTAGAAGCATACTTTCATACATTTAAAATAATGTTTCTTAAACGCGTACCTTGGAGTCGCGAATGACTAAGCCGCAGTAATTGGAGCGGAGTGCCGGTAACGTCACAAAATTACATTATTTTCGAGTTCCGTTTCTATAACAGCTGCGTTAGATATCAATTTATCATGTCCAGGGTTATTATATCTCTTTTAAGTATAAACAATTAACATGTCTATATATTATAGGCAACCTGTACACTTAGTCACTAGATTAAAGTTCAAATAAGCTGATCTGTTAAAGAAAACTCACAAAAATACTATGAAAATTTATATATCAGTTTATTTATCAAAATTTGTATATCAGTTTATAGTATTGCTTATAAATTATTAAAATATTACATAATATATTTTGTGCTATCAATATTAAATTGACTAAATGCAATATAAAACGAGACGTAAAAGCTTTTCAATTAAAAAAGCCCTCTTGAGTGGTACATACGTTCTCAATCAATATAAGCATAGTAATAGTAGAAGGTTACGTTCATTTGTTTCTACAGAAGAAAAATTATTATGGATAAAAGCTCAAGATGACGTACGTCTAACGGCGACCTAATAAACTCGACCTCGACACTAATTTAACAAACAAAGATCGAGGAGCACTAATACCACTACTTAACACACTATCTATATATATAATAAAAAATACTGATCGCTGTCTGTACACGGAAGATATATTTAAAAAACTATTAATGGGGTACACTCATAAATGTAATAGAAACCAAAACATAGATTTCTTATTTTTGTTTTTGTCTGTTTGTCTGCGCGTTTTCTCAAGAACGACTGAACCGATTCAATTAATATTTAGAGTTTATTTCAATTGGTTCATATATGTTATGTCAATTTAAAATATGTTATACGTGGAAACTGCTATAAAATAACCGTTTTATTAAAGTGGCTGGAAAATCAAATTTACTTTACCTCTTAGACAAACTTGTGGGCGCAGCTATTGTATATTTCACGTAGCTTTTCCTCGCACTTTGATCCCTATATAAGATTATAGCCAATAATGTACTACTTCCATCATCTCTCGTCTCTTTTGTAAAATATATTATTTTTGTTCCACTGCTTTCCATTTAAAGAGTAAAATCATCTTTAATATTTTATGGAGTTAGAAGAACGTACGATTTAATTGGCTAGAGCGCTTGATGTCCAAAAAAAGAAGATTTTTTAAACGTTTCGAAATATCATAAATTCAACTAATATTTGGGTGATATAATATTATTTATACGTTGTAAAGTTAAAATTATTAATATCCAACGCATTTTAAAACTATTAAGATTTTACTGTATAAGTTATCTTGCTGTTGTTAGATTTGAGATTTGATTTAATATATATATATATATAGATATATATATATATATATATATATATATATATATATATATATATATATATATATATATATATATATATATATATATATATATAAATATATATGTATATATATATATATATATATATATATTATATATATATATATATATATATATATATATATATATATATATATATATATATATATATATATTATATATATATATATATATATAAGGTATATTAGATTGTAAAAACTATAAATAAAGTGAGCGTACAATAAGAAATTATTACTATTTGGAGGGCGTTGTGGTGCAGGGGCACAGCGTCTGCCTGTACACGCGACAGTTGTATGTTTGAATTCCATGTATTCCGAAGGAATTATTTCCATTTCCTCGTTCTAGTAACAAGACAAGTTTAGATCCGCCACTCAACACGCAATATCTGGAACAGGTAAGGAACGGAGTGTCCTAACCTAGTCTCTCTGTCTACCCGGCTATATTCGCGATATAACGTAAATCTATATTTATATTATTATATTTCCAGAGCAATAATAATGTTTCGATGGTTCCATTTTTATTGGCACATTAATTTTATAGTGAAACCTACTATATGAAAACATATTTTTGCTATACAATAACAATTATGACACGTTTTATTAATTGTATAATAATTTTACATGATTTTATTGATTCTAATAAACCTATCTATTATATATTTCTAATTATATGATGGCTAATTGATAATAATTGGATGTGATCGTTTGCAATTATTAATCTACCTATAGGAATATTAATACGTGAAGCAAAAACTTTGGATCCCATTTTACGAAAATTGCGCGGACGGTGGAGTATGAAAATTGGCACACTAATAGTTAATGTGTAGGAATTAAATTAAACTAAACATTACACGAACTACCTTAAGCTTAACAATATAACTTTTGTCTGAAATAACATACACGCGATACTGTAAGATAGCTTGAATACCCTTTTAAGAACATTTTTTTAATGTTTATAAATACGGAAAGTGCTAAAATATTTTTTTATAATTGCAGGTACAAAATTTACTTCCGGGCCGACGAAATATCGGAATAGCTCAAAATTTTATATGACATGTGACATATTTGGCAAGTACAGTGGGTTACATTGAAATTTATTAATTACCCACCACTAATGCAACAGCGTTATACCCTGTTCCCTGGGGAAACATCAAATGGGTGAAGACCCGAGACTCCAGACACCCCTAAGCGGTGAAGACTCTCAGAGCAAAGATAATACTGCAATTCTTTGCAGAAATCCAGCTCGACTGTGAACTGGAGTATGTGGAGATAACAATAGGTCAACAATGGTCGCAGTGATACTGGATGTTCGGATTGAATAACTACACCAATAATTGGACTATCCGGTTTAAAAAAAAAACAATTTACATCTGTAGTTCCCGAGATTAGCATAAATATATGTGGTACATGATCTACTTTGCTATATCTAGCATTAAAATTTCATTCGTAATAATACAATTTTAATTTGTATTTTCAACGTTATAAAAATAACAATAAATCGTTACTGAGAATACGAGTATGCATTAGCTGATTTAATTTATTCCAGTAGTTAACGCATCCAATCTATTCTAAATGCAACAAGCTCGCTCTTATTTAAAAACCATTATCATACATAAGGAATATTTCATAAAATTACAAATTATTACAATAATAGTAATGTAGTGACGTTGAAATAACACCAATTTCGAAATTAACATATAAAGATGTCTCGAGCCTTAGTATCTGCCTCTCAAAAAGCTATTATTAATTGTGGGAAGAATGCAATAATGGTAGGTATATACCGTGTTACACATATAATTGAAACTACTGTGTAATGTTCCACGTTTGAATATATTAAATACTGCAGTGATTTAAGTTTGAAATAAGTATAAATATTCTAAGTTAATTAAGATCGATTTAATTGTTAATTAAGAAAAATCCATTTTCGACTAATCTAACGTTACAAGAACACACATGATATAAATTATACTATTATTTTATAACAAACAAGAAGTATCTGTAATCTATTTACTTATTTCTATTAAGCAATTTTGGCGTACATAATTATGACTCTCGATTCATATATTTGACCTTATTTCATATACTAATGTATATCTAAACGGGTATTTGTAGGTATTTGATATAATATGTGACTTAAGTTGTGCAATTACTTCAGGCGGTTTTGACAACCTTGTCGAGTCAGGTATGTTTGGTGTCAAACTTAGATAAAATTGGTTGTTCATTTTACGTACTGAGTTAATAATATTCTCTAGTGTGTTTGAAAAGTGTTTCTTAATATGAATAACTATTATAATCATAATTTAGGGGCAAAACGGTAAAAAAAAAGTATTTGTAAATATTATTGCGTAAAACATTATATATATATATATATATATATATATATATATATATCTATATATATATATATATATATATATATATATATATATATATATATATATATATATATATATATATATATATATCAATTTGTGTATGTATTTTTACACATATATTGTAGAAAATATATATTTTTAAGCTTTTACACTTTATGGACGCAAAACTTTAGCTTATAGAAGTCATTGCTTGCTAGTATCGATAATTGATTATTGATATTCAGATATGCAAGATTGTACCAATTATAGTATTAAATGAATAAAATATGTAATATCCTTCACAGGACGAAGGAATAAATGAACACAGCAAAAAAAATATTGACATAAAAAATACAGCATGCATAGTTTGTACAGTATGTAAAGTTTTCAAAACTTGTCTAAATCGCTATAACTACTTTATGATCTACTAAATATCTATCAAATATTTAATTTGTTATTCTTATATAAAACGATCAATTCTTTTAATTATCTTTAAAATGTTATTTCAAACTAAGAAAATATGTATTTAATAAGCGTATAAAATTTTGAACTTCACAATTTGACTTTGATTTCCAATGGGTGTGGGTTAAAATATCACTGCATCGAAATTTAATTTAATTTCTTTTAAATAAAAAATACACATGTTCTTATTAGCCGTAGATCTATAGATCTTAAGTAGCCATATTGTTTTTATTGTGCGCAGAATATTCAAATGACATGTTGCCCTCGAACATTATCTGTGCAAACACAGAGTAGGAAACAAATTGTAATAAATGTAAGATAGTAAAAGGAAAGCTGGCAACAAAAGCTTCCTATTTATTAAGCACATTACCATTGCGTCACTGATGAAGCGCTTCGAAAGTCCAATTTGAGCAATATTCATTATTATCTAATAGTATCTACATAATGACATACATTTTATAATTTTTATTTTAATATTGAATATTCGATATATAATCTCATGGGGTTAGTCGAAATATATGGATAACTTTTATTTTTCTATCTTAACTAGACTGTCATCAAGTGGAATAGCAATGTCAACAATCACTAAACGATCGCTACTCGGTCTACTAATACTATATCAGGTATATTAGCAATATACTTATCAGTAATAAAAGTCCGATCTCAGTAGAACACAGCAATTTTCAAGAACAGTCATGGGCTTGTACCTATAGTCCTGACCTTCAAGTCCCTGATAATCAAAAATATCCCCAAACCAAATACCAAGATAACGTAAAGTCAATCAATAAAGATATTATCAAACATATATTTTAAAGTTACTTATATCACTTTCATTTCAACCTGATTAAGCTAAACCAGAAAACGAGTAAAGAAATTTAAAAAGACAAATGTCAGTCGCATGATCTCCTTTTGTTCAACTTGCCTCTTGAAAGTTCAGCTAATGATATTTTAAATGCATGTAATATAATAAGTTTTATTTAGTTATTTACAAGTGAATTCATTAACACCTTTAAAAAAATTTAAAAAGAGTTTAGAATATGAAAAATGTACTGTTAACAAGGAACTCAGTTCGACTGATATATAATATAGGAAAAAAAATATTTTCATTATATATAATATATTTATTATATTACGTCTACATAAGCGTTCGTTGTAGGCAGAGGGAACCCATTGCTAATACACGCCGATTCCCACTTTATAATTGGAGAGATTTCGACCAATTTTCGAAACACTGTGTGTTGGTTAACGGAGCTCAACGCTGTTCTTTGTCTACCAGCGCCAGAAAATGAAAATATAGCCATTCCCCCAAAATTCTAGTCTAAGACGCTGTCTCCATACGTCACGATGGTCATTCATTGTAACATTTGTAAAACAATCGTCTTAGTTTAACGCGTGACTTGCTTGGGTAATAGCTATACGCAAGTATCCTGGAGAAGGGAACTGCTTGACCGTATAGGCATTCTCATATATAAATTACTTGATCGTATTTACTTAATTGAAGTATTTAGAATTAGAATTTTATTCACTTTAAACAGATCAAAAGTATAATTTTGTTAGGTCTTTAAGTTTCTAAGTTACAGTGCTATTTCAATGATATTAATAAAATAAAAGTAATTAATATAACAGTAAAATCTCTAGCAAATATTTTATCTCAATATTACTGTAACGAAAACGACTCGGAAACCAGTTAGTTCATTATTATAACAACTTACTTTAAAACGCGTCGCAGTGATTTTTCTAAAACAGGATTAAACGTACATATATAAACGCGGAAATACTTCTATATTATAATAATTATGTACCAACAAGTTTTAAATGATTTTAATTGAGTCGTAAATGTAATAATTCCATTAGAATCGTGCTTAATTTATAATGATTAAAAAAATTGTTCAAATTTTTTTTACGTTTTGTCTTTTATAAAAAAAAAAGATGCATGCTAGATAATGATGAAGATGCTTCTTTTATGCATGTTTTAATCTAATTACTTAGTTTTGTCATTTTTTATGTTTCTCTAAGTAAGCTATGAGATGTAGCTCTCTAACATGTATGAAAGTAATAATGTAGTTTCTATCATCATTGCATTTATGTAAAAGATGATAAAAAACGGGACCAGATGGTTTTATTTCGTTTATTAATAACTTGTCTGAATATGTTTAATTCTTGTACAAGAATTTGGTATTATAAATTACAATAGAAAATAATCGATGAAATGCATTTCCATAAGCAGACGCCATCTAGCCTAGAAGTTTGTTCGGATGGAACTACGTAGATGCCCCACCATGGACACCACTATAGATCATGGACGAAGGTGTCAGGACTAGTTTAATGTTTTGTATAATATTCCAAATAACGTCCAAATAAATTATATTAGATATATCAATATTTAAATATGACAACCAATGACAATGCAATTGTTTCTTTTGTCACTGAACATATTTTTATCAACGTTAAGAAAATTTAATTTTGGCATACTATTGCAACTGTCACACTACTTTCCTAAAATTAAGATCATAAAAATAATGATGTATGTAACTAAAGAGATCATTTCAGTTTAGTTGTTAAAAAAGTACATTTATCCTTCGAGCCGGATTTGAACCAGCGACCTATGGATATCAATATGCCAACTACAGTCCACCGCTCTACCAACTGAGCTATCGAAGGTATGCATACTGAAACGAAAGTCAGATAGTGAATCTATAAATATAATTTTGTAATACGCTATAAATAATTATTACAAGAAAGCTGAAAAAAGAAGTTGTATACAAAGTAGGCGAAATATTGTTTTTTTTTTAGCTCTACACGAAGAAGTGTTCTTCGTTTTAGTCTTAAATTAAATAGTGGAACAAGTACTTTCAGTGTTCAGTACCACAAAAGGAAAAAAACAGAATCCATATAGGTTTACTTTGCCGTCTGTCTATCTGTCTGTTTGTCCGTCTGTCAAGAGCATTTCTCTCAATTTAATATCTAATATCCAAGTCTGGTATTTATTTATTTATATAAGGTTGTTACAATAATGCTCTTATAATGAATACATGCAACTCAGTTTAAAATAATTGTATAACTATATAAAGATAAACACAGCACGCTAATTGTAATTGCCACACATAGTATACTTAATACTAATATCCTTTTAATGATTTTAGTATGCTGTGGAGAATTTAAATACAAACAGTGCTTAAAGATAACTAATTAACTATAACTTATTTCATATGTGTTAAGATATAATTTCGATATTTATTAATAGAATCATAAAAACATCTGCAACCATTAGTACAGTAGTACTTATTTAAAAGCTTGCACAATCGAGGAATTGTTGAATCAGCTCCAAGTACGACGAAACGGATAGAACGTGGTGTAATTTTCGATCAGGGGCCAAAACGAGGCACTCTGAAATTAAAATACAAATTCAAATTTGTGACTTTCGGACAGTCAAAATAATTGTTTAAAAAATTATGGTGAAAACGCATACCTAAGAATAATCTACGTTTGTCGAGATGTTATAAAATATTTTCATTTTTCCTCATATGAAGCTAACTTTATTCCGTAAATGTATTCTGTATTAATACTGTAAAGTCTAAGGAGAGTATGGAAAATATCAAACTTCTAAGTCAACGCAATCAAAAGATATGATTGTTTGCCTTTCATTATTGCCACGGTTCGTATGAATATCACCGCTTAATCAAAACTTATAAAGTACTTCCCTTTGACCTTGACTTTTGTAAATTGACAAGTAGGTAGATGTACTATATACAAATGCAGAAAATATCTGAAAATTGGAAATAAACAAGAACATAGAAAAAAATACCAATAATAACTTATTTGTGTAGTTAATGTTGCATACACGAGCGCAAATTTAAGTTTACGGTACGGTACGGTATCAATTTTTATCATTTCATATATGGTAAGTTCTAACTTATTGCCAACGACAAATAACCTGTAGGTTTTAATTACGCGGCGATGTTCATAAAAAATCCAAAAAAAGAAACAAACCGAGCCATATCTTTTGATTGCGTTGATTTGGGTGTTTAATTTTTTGTACTTGGATATTTTATATTAACTTCAGCTCGATTTCTCCACGCCATTTTGAGAAAATAGTCTGAGACGGACAGTAAGCCGATCCTATAAGAGTTCCGTTATCTGCATTTCAGGTGTGGAGCCCTAAAAAACAAAACAAACCACGTCAAAAATGAATATATTTCTTAGAAACCTCATAATATAAACACCTAAATCACTAGTAGTGGGAATTATTAAAAAAAAAATAAACGTTTTGAGAAAACACGCAAACGTCACTTGACCAGTTCGGCGGACGTCATGCAGCCTATGTATGTATGTTTGTAGGTTACGTCAAACGTCATATGCTAATCAACATTTCTCTATACGAGGAGTCGTATAAGGAGTGGTTTTATGGGTATTTACAAATTAGATTGTTGTTAAAAAGAGTTTTCATAAGATGGTATTTTGTATACTGCTGTCAATTATTAAACAAAATAATTAGTGCTTATATGTGTGTCAATTTAAATATGGCAGAAGAAATGTTTTTTAGTCTAATTCTAGTAATTGTGCTAATTTTTGACAATAACAATGAAATTCTTAATTTTTTTAAATGTAATAAATATTGGGTAATTTTATTTATTAATAATTTAAACACTGGATTGTTTTGTTTGATACAGTATACAGGAGTTGGTTTTTTGCTTATAAGCTGTTGGAAGTACCTGTAGGCGGAGATTAATGAACTAAGAAGGCTTATTACTTTAGTTTCGTCAGTTGGTACTTGCTATATATGTACATGCAATATTAATATTTAATTAATTACATGTAATATTAATATTGTGACATTATGAATTTACAACACACTCGAAATAATAATTCTAATAAAACGAAACCTGTTTTATTTATATACCCATACAGGTATTTTCCTAAATATATGAGACGAAATGTATTTACTAGGATGTATTTCTATGTCAAACATAAATAATTATTAGCTATGAAAATTTGCATCTTGCATTGATTAATCAAGAACGTCGAAATACATTATATTATATTAATATCACTTTGGCGTACACACGTTTTACCCCTAAAAAAATTCTTGTGTTTTAGTACCATGTATAGAAAATAATCCTTGCCCAATTTCGCTTGTTATATTATATTGAAATAGCTAGCTTACAATAATTGTAAAGGATTTTGCAATTGTTTATTATGCACATCCTTACGTTCATTTAGATGTACTAGTATTTAAATATAAGATTAGTATAGCTATTAAAGAACTTATCAATAACATGCGGCAGGTAATGACGGAATTTCGATAGATTCTTTAAAAGTGGGCCGATACTTTAAGTCTTCTAGAAGAACAATTCTATAAATGCCAAAAAATTTGAATAGAGACAAGATTGTTATGTTCTTAAAAAGGGTAATAGAGAACTAGTAGCAAGTTGCTTTCAACAGTCATCATGAAACGTCTCGCCAGTAGGTTTTCCTATCTTCCAAACCAGACAGTTTCTGTAAAAGTTATAGCACCATATACCACATATCGAAGCTGCGACATATTGTACAGAATTTCAAAGAACATATATTTGCTACTTGCATTTGTGGACTATGAGAAAGTTTTCGATTCAATCGAGATCTGGGCAGTGTTGCAATCTCTCTAAAGGTGCCAAGGTATATAGAAATTGTAAGGGATCAAAATAGTAAGGCAAAACACCAACATTTCGTTTTGATTAAAGAATTCTACTTCTCTCCAACCTCAACGAGGTACGAGACAGGGAGATGTTATTTTGAGACTTTTACATTGGAAAGGATAAGACTAACCTAAAATAAAACATATTTGTATTGCATTTGATATTGGCTACAACTACAACTGGCTGAGATTATGGAAGATAATTATCGAAGATATCAATAGTATTTCCTAAAAAGCAGTTGTGAAAATAATTATAGATACAATAAAATGATGTTGAATGCCGATTTTGTACCTGCTTCTGCAGCTATTATTGGGAACACGTCCTTACCTTACCTGGGACAAACAGTCCAGCTATGTAAATCCAACGTCCAGAAAGAGATCAGATCTATATCGTCAAATACAGCTCAGACGGGCAGCATTAGAGAGAGAGAGGAGAAACTTCAAGGTATAGGTCATATAATATCACTTAAATCATTACAACTATAGCTTCCATCAGAGTTGTCTTAGTAAGAAAACAGGCGCGAAGCCGCGGTAAGCCGTGGTAATAACACTTAGCAGAACAGCTGTGTAAAATTATATTAGCTTAAAATAAATTTTAGGAATTTACTCAAGCTTTTAATATTATGAATATGCGCGTATAATTGCGCACGTTCGAATGACCTACTTGAAACCTTCACATTTACTTCACCGTACTAAATACTTTTTTACTACTCTACACTACACTAGTTGCAGTTCAGCGTATTGTTTTGTCGTTCCCATGGTATCAATTAAGTAAAATTGTTTATTATAATTAATAAGCTTTACAAAAAAACTTGATGTTCATGTTGTGTGTTTACTTGTACTGTTATACTAGCAAAAATATCTCCGTATATATTTGAGATGTATATATATATATATTATATATTTTGAATGTAAATATTAATATATCCATACATGACTACGTCTATTATTTATTAACGTAAACTTATGTAACAATAAGTGAAATTACAAATAATACACGCGTTGCTGTTTTGTACAATTGTAATATAAATTAACCTTGTATTAAAGCTGTTGTAGTTTTACACCTGTGCAATATTTACAAATCTGATAATAATATAAAACGTAATAAAAATGATAATTTCATACTTGTCCGGTAGCTGACGACAGATAAAATCTGCAAATGTAGCATTTGAATGCTAATTCTTTGTTTTTTTTTTCTCAAATATTATTATGGTTAAAACGTTACTCTGTGCAGTTTGTTTTAATATTATAAAAGTAATTCCGGCCTTTTATGTATTATCGATTCATACTTTTATAACTTAGAATTGTAATCTCGTGGAAGGTGTTTAGTTTATGTGTTTAGTTTAATTGTAATATAGTATAATATCCTTCACTACAAGCTTTTACTAAAAAGTTGTAGTTAACAAATGTAGAATTAGAAACTTAACTATAATTTATGGCTTGATATATACAATTAAATCGAAGCTAGTAATTATTACTGCAAAATTTTCATTAATATTATGTAGTTAGGGCTTAAAATTAAATGTATACATAAAATCAAATCAGTACGTTAGTAAATATGATTATACTTGTAATATTTGTATTTGACATTTTGACGTTTGAGTAGTAAGTTATGTAAAAATATAAATATTAATATAAAAAGACCCTTCTTGTTGTAAATGACTGACCTTTTTATATAAAAAAGACTCTTACGAATTATTCTTTGCTTATAAACATTTTGTTTTGCTTTCCTTTTAAATTATCATATACAAATACACTTGAACAGGCATTTCTTTTTATTCTGGTAAAATATAGAGAACGGAGTGTCTCGACACTACAATCTATGCGCTTACAATGCTGAAAATTTTAATTAAAAAAAGTAGAAGCTATTAGATAGACGCTCTATTTTCACAAGCAGAGTAAACAGCTTCTTTCCACTTGTCATAAATAAGGCTCCGACATACTAATATCATTGTTGCAATACAATTTTGAAAAGTTGGAACCATTCAGTCAAAATATACAATAGATAACGTAATAAATTGAATACTATAAAATTTATCTTATTGTGTCCGAAGAACAGAATCAGTCATACACCTAAAAAATGACATACTTATAATATATAAGAAGTAACAAGGCACTATTATCATATCTGATCAAAAGATATACATACATACATACATACATACATACATAAATTGAATATAATTATTTTCAAGTTTTAATAAAGTAACAGACAGTTAGGTCAATTTGATTTAGCCTAGTGTTTTATTCAATGGTCAGTTATTTACACTAGTCTATATTTAATGTTGATAGATTTTAATGAATACCTCAGGGCTTACAAAATTTATTTTATTATTAATACATATTTAAAATTATTCAAAAATCGCGTGGAACTATTTATAGTCCACTATATTTCACAAAATAATAACTTTGTATAAATATTCATTTGTTAATAATTCATTATTATACTTCGCAATATTGTGAAATTGCTGATATTTTAAATAAATGTTGAAAATAAAAATCCATTCAGCTCTACAATTTACAAAAACTCTCATTTAAGCCCGAAACTTATGAGGAGTATGTATAGGAGTATTCCTATACATACTCCTCATAAGTTTCGGGTACTATCAACATTTACAGAATAATTATCGTTATAAACTGTCAATTTATGTTTAGAAAAAAGTCAAACATTTATTTCTGTTAGATTGCCATGTGCCTGACTATTGAATGTACGAACGTAGAGCTGAAAATTGGTATACTATAAGAGAATGCATGTTAAAAGGAGATCCAGTTAAAATACAACCTTCATGAAAAATATGATTATATATATATATATATATATATAATATATATATATATATATATATATATATATATATATATATATATATATATATATATATATATATATATATATATATATATATATATATATATATATATATATATATATATATATATATATATATATATATATATATATATATATATATTTATATATATATATATATATATATATATATATATATATATATATATATATATATATATATATAATATATATATATATATATATATATATATATATATATATATTATATGCAATAATATATTTACATAAACTGAGGAAGGACATCATATAAAGGATGGATTAACTTGGTACAGGTGAAAAGGATGTGGGAAGCGGAGCGCCACATCCACACAGTGAGTGGTCCCTGACCCTCGTCTTGGCATTGGTATATATATATATATATATATATATATATATATATATATATATATATATATATATATATATATATATATATATATATATATGATAAATTGTGTGTTAGGTAGCCAAATGCTTAATTTTTTATTTGGGATTTATATTTATTTTAACATATGGTGTCACGCGTGCAAATACAGATAGTGGCGCAGCTCAGACGCATTAAGGAAGTTGTTATAACCGTTATTGAATTCTTACTGTTATTTTTTATATTTATGAAAGAGGTATGTGTCTAGTGAACGTAGCGTTTGGCGCTCCCTTGTCTGTAGCTACCTCGCTAGTGATAAAACTTGAAGTTATATATGTATATAAAATTACTATAATGCTTTATATACTACTTTAATAGCAAATTAAGATTTAAAAAGAAATTTTTTTTACTAGCAGCTTCAAGTTTTGACTTCCTCGTAGGGCTGGAACTGGAACAGCGTGCATCGGTCACCACTCTGGTGAATTAATAACCTAATATTCGCCAAGATTGCTTTTACTATTTCAAAATTGCAAATTTAACTGTTACACAAGTTTTGATGCTGATAAAATCTTTGATATCATAGAATCGTATGAATAAATCAAATTTACTTCGTATCAATTACAGATTACTTTTACCAATGTATTATTTGACCTTAAGACAATTTAATTGAAATATATTATGTTGTGCTATCGACCTGGCAGTATAGAAAGTATCTCAGTTAGATATTTCACTGTGTATGCGATGGTTGTTTTTCGAATTTTAGCAAAATATCTTTACAGTAAAGCGTGTGGAGAGAAAAACCTACAAACAGGTTATATGGGTAGGTTTTCTCTGTCTTAATTTTTTTACCAGGAGAGTACCCCTCTTTAACTTAATTCTATAAACAAATATGATTTTACTGTACAGTCATATTTTATTACAAAATTAAATACACTAAATAAAATAAGATTAAGGTTATATATATTTAATTAATTTATTTTCAGTAAGCACAAATTCGAAGAGCACCAAGACTGTACAAACTGAAATATGTCATATGCATTAAACAGGAAATTAATTTTCTACTCCACATCCGGTCCAGTTAGCATTTAAAGCTTAAAGCTCAGACTGCTTACTAATTGCACAAGAACTTAAAATTTATCAAAATGAAAATTCTGTTACTAATAAAATAAGCAGTTCACATGTGATTAATAATAATTCTGTGTAAAAGCACGCAAGCATGCAAAAAAAAATATAATAATTTTATATATCAATACTTAATTACTGCTGCATGATGCACCTACTGAGGAATATGTGTGTGGTACTGAGGAATATTTTTTAACCAAACGCCAAATTTTACGAATGGCTCTCTTAATTCTATATAAATTTATTTCATCTGCGAGCTGGTTAATGAAATTCATCTTTGAAATTGAAATGAAATTTAACTTTAATATTTCAATAACCTAAAATAAGCAGTACAAATGTTTAACCATATAAAGAGGCAGCCATTAATTTTGTTATTATATACCTTAAAATAATTTATATTAAAAAAAAGAAAGTGTAGAAATGATAATTTATGATGTGTAAAAAAATAAGTTATAAGCTTAAAAAGCTTTCTATCTTAGTAAAATTGTAGTATATCTTTGGTTGAACGGCTTAATATTAAGAAACTACTGATTCAAATTAAAATATATTTTGTATCGGATAGTCAATTTATCAAGGAAGGCTATAAGCTATATTACGTCTTAGTAAAATTGTAGCAACGACGTCGCAAGTAAAATATTATGTATGGTACAAATTTTGTAATATTGTAAAAATTTTTTTTTTATTTAAATAACTTTGCTAAGCCATGAAATAACTATTAACCATTTGAATATTAAAAAATAAATCCTTTTTCATCATTCATTTTATAAGTAGACCGGAGGCAAGTTATTAGAATATTATAACATGTAATTATTAATCATTTAACAATGAATTCGTTCACAATTTAAACAGACATTTTAATTTGAAGCCAATTTTGATCAATTACCTCGGTTTAGCTATAAAATTTGGATCGTATAGAATATATTAAGCTCTTTATGCAAAAATAACCTTAGTTGCAATATATATCTGTTAATAGAATATTAGGGTAAATAACTATTATTGGAGGGGTTTATCTATGTAACAGAATACGAAAGAATTTTTTTTGTCTGTTCGTCTGTGCGTTTGTGCACGTTAATAGCGTTTAAAACCGGCCGGCGTTAAGTTGGGTCATTCTGGTCCATTCGGATAAAGACAAAGCCGATCTCCTAGGAGCTCTCTTTGCTTCAAACTCCACTTTGGATGACCACCAAAGAAGCACGCAATCGACCATTAAGTTCAGCAAAAAGCTGTACGGAGAGCTCTGTCTGCTTTTGTCATTAGTAAGTCGAGAAGGGCAGATGGCATCTCTTCTTTAGTGCGCCATGCTTATGCTCCTGAGTTTACACTTTACACTTTTACACGTTTTACACCTTTATTTCGGCCCTCTTACGCAATTGGCGAAGTTCCAGACTCGTGGAAGAGTGTTCTGATCCACCCGATCCAGAAAAAAGGTAATAGTTTCGATCCGGCTAACTACAGGCCTATCGCTGTTACCTCCCTACTCTCCAAAGTTACGGAGGTTATAATAAACAGCCAGCTCCTGTTTTATTTAAAGGATCAACGATTGATAAAAGACCGTTTTTGCTTCGATAATATACGCATTAATGCTGGAATCTCTCAAAGTAGGGTGCTATCCCCTTCACTGTTTCTTCTACATATCTAATATTTTTGGATTCTAGGATTCATTGCTATAGCGACGATAGTACAGTATTATATACCCAGCCATATTTTGGGAAAACGTCGACGACTGCCGAATGAAGCTTGTGTCTTCTATCGAGGCATCACTTTGGATTGCCTCCAGGGTTAAAGGGTTAAAGTTTGCGCGTTAACTGCTAATAAGACCCTATTTATCGTGTCACACGTTGTTGAGAACACTCTTCTTTTAAAACCATGAACAGTATTAGTATATAGGGCCTCTCTAGGGTTCTGAGTTACTGCCAGTATCGCAATCATCTGGAAAGCAAGGCCAAGTTGGCCTCGAAAAAGCTGAGTGTAATGAGGAGAGTAAGACAGTATAAGACATAGTTTAACCTCATATAGAGTACTGGTATTATCTACACCCGGTATCAGTATAAACCATTGATCGCATACAACGTAGTTTCGTTCGACTTGTTAAGGACTCAATAATCTATGAAAGGCTAGACATTTTGGCGTTGCGTAGAGATGTTTATTATCGCTTATATCATGAGTAGTTTTCTGGGGAACTGTTAGACCTGATAATTCCTGCTAAAAATATTCTAAACGCACCGTTCATCGCAAATTTTAATATCGTCATTCCGTGCGATTTTGTAGGAACTTTTTTCCACGTACTACCCAACTATGGAATAACCTACCAGTGGCAGTGTTTCATGGTCAATACGAAATGGATACTTTCAATAAGTGCGCCTCCCTCCTTAATGGCCGGCAACGCACCTGTAGCATCTCTGGTATTACACAGGGTCGCGGTTGGCGGTGATAAATGACCATCAGGTGACCCAAGAATCTTGCCTTGTCTGTCCAATAAAGTAAAAACTTGTAAACACAACAACGATGATTGCTGAACCTCGATATAATTGTCCCATGCTAGTACTATATTTCCAGCTTTTAAACGTTATGATTCATTCATTGGATCTGATCCATGCGTCATGCGGAGCCATACCTTGTGCCGCAGCGACAATTGAATTCAAATGAAGATGATGAGAAAGAGTAAATTTGAATTACATGAAAATCGTCCTGTCTTAATTTAGCACATTTTTAAAGAAAATAAAACAATTAACCCATTTTATTACCGACATTCTGATTTGGGCGTAATAATACTTATTAAATAATTTACATTTTCAATTTTTCAAGTGTTTTTAACTTTGCTTTGTACTTGTTGAATTATTCACGGTGCAACAAATAATTATTTATGTTTCGTAATCGATTTTACGATAAGATTACTTTAATAATATCTTACTTTAGACTCGGTTACGTTTTCAACGTTTTGTGTTTATGGTCAATATTTTTTGCTTAATTTACCGTCATTGTCATAATATAATAATAATATTTGCTATGACATTCAATTTATACAGATTACTTTTATAAGTTTATTGTACATTATATAACAATAATTTTAAATTTAATTTGCAATAGAAGGTTATTATATTTTTAAGGTTAATCACAGATAGCTTTAAAGTACATTATTATAGTATACAAATTCTACCCACTTAAAGGCGTTATTTACTGTTGGTAGAGGTGTTCGACAGTGTAATTTATTTGATGTTATAAAATTCAAACATGAGGAAACTATCTAAAAGAACTAAGCATATAAATTAAAAGTGTATATTCGTTATTGTATTATAAATATTTTAGACGTAATTGTAGACAATGTTATAATTTTATATATCAAAGTTAATTTATTTAATAAATAATATTCGTAGCCTATCGCTTCGCCCAAACAAGCCTTCCATCCCTGTATTTGTACGTAAAGTAGTTTTTAACGAACTTAAAATGACATCTGTGCCATACAACCCTCAATTTGAGTAAATCTCAAAGATTAAAGAAAAAATATTAGCTAATTATTCCTTTTATGAATAAAATATATCATGTCAAAATTTCAATAAAATTGACTAAATAACCCCATATTACCTCGTCCAGTTGGTAACATTTATAATCTGAATAATTTTTGAGTGGGTATCATATTTTGTTTATATTAACATAAACGTGGAACTAGTTTCAATGCACACACAAATAAGACAGTCGACTACATTAAATTATGAATGTTCCGCGATATAATCGTTCTATTGCAAATAATCAAGCCAACGCTTCCGGTCCATAAACGCTTTGTTTCCGATAGATATAATTTATTGTAAATGAAATACTGTATTGACATTGAAAATTACTACAATGGAACAGTGAATGTGCTGTGAACACTATCCGCCATCGGTGGTTACTAATTCGACTTCATAAAATCAAAATCAAAATAGACTTAACTTAATGCTTATTCAATTGCATTTCTACTAGCAATTTTCTGAAGTAGATTCCATGACAATGTCAAGGCAAAAATAATTGCTTGCTGAGTTATATAATGGCGGCACAAAAAAAAAATAATGAGACAAATTGCAGTAATTTCCAATAGCGAATTCCTTGACCCGACCGGTTGGCGGACGTAAAATGATAGATCATTCAGTAAGAAACTTGCGGTCCTGCTGAATGCCTGGGGCCTTTTCCGATTTATTTATACCTATAATTTTGCGACAAAATGCTAAAATATTAAAATATTTGTTAAGAATTAAGAAAATTAGCTCATTATTTTATTGATATTATGTTTATTGGGCGAAAAGCAGATGTTATTTTGTAAATTTCGATATTCTATTCGTGGTCTAAATTTGTTAACTCACATAAAGTGTTTACATTGAAATAGCCCAAGATCTTTAAATTAAATATTTTTCTTTATCTATAGTTCCTTATTGATTAATAATATAACTGGTATATTCGAATATCATTTGAGAAAATATTATTAAAACTAAACTGTTTTACTCAGTCTCGTTAAGCAAAGTTAGAGTGTAGTTCTGTTTTTTTAAGATAAATTATCATTATAATTTTTTTAATTACAATTGAAGTTATTTACTGTGGTAAATTTCATGGAAGTCATTTTTTTAGGGTTTCGTATCTCAAGAGACGCCAGAACTTTTATAGTATAGGAAAATAACATCAAGTATCTTGAAACACAGAAAACTATTTACTGTTAAGGTAAAAGTCGTATAGTTGAAGATATACACATATATATGAATATATAGTAAATTATATTTTATTTGACCTCTCTAAATAGCGATAGATGCCATGTGTGGCGAATAGGCACCTGTTAAGTCTTTTATAGAAAATAAATATCAAAAATGTTATAAAATTGTATTAAATTTTATATTCTAATAATATTAAGCAAAAATAACTTCCATTATTAAATCACATTACTATTAACAAAATTTTATTATTTAATAAAATATGGCAATGTAATAAAGTTTATTACTTTGATATTATCATCAATTGAAAGATTGAATGTTAATGTACTTCACCAAAATCGGTGATATATACAATATTAATACTAGAACTGGGCTGAATCTTACCGTAACTGTAACTCGATTGCATCTAATCCGCAATTCTGTTATGGAACAGTGTGTACTCTTTTAAAATAGGATCCCAGAAAACATCCGAGAATGTTCTACATCGCAATTTATAAAAAATTGAGTAAAGGCGTTTGTGTGTTAAAAGTTATTACCTAATTATAGAATTTGTAAATGACACACGCCTTGGACATGAAATGCTCGCTAGAGTCTATTTCAAAGGTATCATTGTCAACAATGAATTATAGTAAATCTGCAAATGACCAAATTGAAAAAAAAAGGAGAAAAGAAATGTCCCGCTGGGCTTCATGCGCCGGTTCTTATCAGGTCTGAGGAATTAACTTAAGTGAGCCGGAGGTACAATTTTGACCTTAAAAAATGAATTATGACGTATTCTTATTTTGTATATAATTATTTGAATTTGAACGAATCAGTACAAAACAGGATTTTAAACTTTCCACATATAATGTAATGGATAAAAGGATATTCCATAAATTCGCGATATCTCATTGAATCCTTTTGGGTTTTATTTATCTCTTAGTACGCAAGTGCCATACTGTCTCACATAAATAAGAGACTTAACTTATAATTACAAGACATTTTGTTCACCTAGACTGAATGCCTAAATAGTTAATCATCATTACCTGTGAAATTGACTTAACGGTACGGAACCCTCGGTGCGTCAAGTACGACTCGCACATGACTGACATTTTGTAAGTTCCTTAATGCAAATGCTGATTTGGTTCAGACAAAATAAACGAAATATACAAAAAGTCAAGATTAATACTTCTAAAATGAGGAAAACCGTCGAACTAACTATTCTAATTTTAGAACATTAAGTATATAATCGATTATCCATGACGAGATAAAAAAAATATGGTACACAATGAACACTATTACATGCATAAAGTACCAGCGTAAGGATGTTGGTACGAATCCTGTTTAGTTGAATGAATTTACGATTATATAAATTATGTACAACCATGGTCCCAACATACTCAAAACTATGAAAATAATATTTAACTAAACATTTTGAATATGTATGCTTTATATATTTTAATGATTTTAAAATGTAAATCCACACCAAGAATAGAAAAATACTTAAAGATAACATATAAAAATTTTAACGCATTTCCATGAGGCGTGGGTTCAAATCCCGCTGCGTTCTAAATGCTTTATATGAAATATGTACGGGATATGAACCTATGATCTCTGTTTATTTACGCTTGCACAGCATATAAGATTGTCGTAATAGCGTTGATAGATTTCCTTATTTACTGGCATATCGACTTGACACTCGATGCAGAAATGCGGAACACTTGTTTCTTCCTCCTATAGTCAACAAATGGTCCTACTAGCATAATGCTAACATATTTTACCCCATATTAAATAAGAAAAAAATGTATTTGAATAGTATAAAGGCAAATATATATAAATTTGTATATTATTATATACGGATATATATACAAATTTAGTTCATTATAATTTATTTAATTAATAATATTTGTAACCTAAAGTTATATTGCTACGTTATAAAAACTTCTCCTTATAATTATCTTTTTTTTAATATATTATAGTACTTCATAGTATAAAAAATATATAAATATTTACAAATGGATTCACAAAAACTACTAAGCTCCTAATATAAGACAAGACATAAGTTAACACAAAAAAATTATCAAATTTGGTCACGTACGAGTACTTGCACTAAAAACACTTGCTGTGAATAAGAATTGGTCACTTTTAAAGTAAAACAGTAAAGAAAAATACTACGATATTAAGTCTAGAATAGATATAATATTATTTCGGTTAATAACGATTCCTTAAAGAGAGAGATATTAATTTAAGGTCCTTTGCTCTCCGCTTGTTTCAAACTTGTTGCGCTTATAAATAATTATTCCTATGCAAATATAGGACAACAATCACAATATATTAGAATATAATATATAAACATATAAATTATGATTAAGACGCAATTGACGTACATATTTACATATTAAATATTAAATTTCCCAGATTTGGGCAATAATAGCGTAACAGGTTTCCAAATCAAAAAAAGTCATTCAAGTTATTTGATAAGGAAAATCTTGTAATGTAATGTATGTCTACATACACACGGGTATATATTTGACGACTCATATACTATAATATGTATATGAG
Source organism: Dione juno (assembly GCA_037127375.1). NCBI lineage: Eukaryota > Metazoa > Arthropoda > Insecta > Lepidoptera > Nymphalidae > Dione > Dione juno. The sequence continues at coordinate 9,087,542 of JAXRJS010000004.1, read as the reverse complement.
TATGTATGCTTTGCTTGTGTAATTAACTAATAATATACATAT
>JAXRJS010000004.1:8950000-9082500 GCA_037127375.1 Dione juno | reverse complement strand
TGACTACATTACAAGCAACCTTAACTATAAAAGAAGCAAATTTGAGATATGCTATATGAGATGGACAAGTCCATATTATATACAATTTTTTTTAAGTCCACATTATATACAATTTTTTTGCAAATAATACATTAAAAAAAATATACAATTATTACAAATTTATAAAAGAACGTTATATGAAATAATAATATATAATGAGATATAACTATTTTTGATCAGTTATTATATAAGGATATTGTTTAAGAACCTATAATATATTTCTTAAAAATTATGTATATACAAATACATTATTATTAATTCATATTGTATATAACACGAGTGAGTGAAAAAACGTGCAAAAAAAACAAAAACAACAGATTATTTCGATAACAATTTGTTCGTTATAAACTTTTTAAAATTGTATACGGAATTATATTTGGAAATTTCTACAAAACTGCATGTATTTAATATTTATTGTGACGTAAATGTAATATTAAAAACAAACAATTTTAAATAAATAAAATTCATGAAAAAAGATCCTTCGAGCCGGATTTGAACCAGCGACCTATGGATATCAATACACCTGCTACAGTCCACCGCTCTACCAACTGAGCTATCGAAGGCTTAGAAAGAGTGTACAATAAAAGGTACATACCCTAAAGTATTAAAGGAAATCATATAGTTAAGTAATATAAATATAATTTTATCATTAATTTTTATACGATTATAATGACTTACTCTTTTTTTATAAATATAATATATATTTCTGTTGTGCAATAAATATAAATAAATAAATAAAGTATATTGTATTGTATTGTAGTTGTACTTAAAAAGAAACGAAATTTGGGTAGATAGGACTAAATCAGTTTGCAGGGACATCATTTCATGTAACATATAACAGTTTTCCCCCCAAAACCCTTTGTGTTGTCTTCGTAACATTTTTTTATGAAAGATTATAAATTAATATTATATAGAATTTATATAATATATTATATAAATAATAAAAATATAATTTTATAATATATATATATAAAAATATTTGAATATTCTAATATAACATTAATATAAATCATATTTATATTCTATATTGATATATACATATTATAATAGATATATATATAGATATATATAATATATATATAGATATATATATATATATAATATTAAATATTATATATATATATATAGATATAATATATATAATAATAATATAATTATATTAATTTATATATTATATATAATATATATATATATATAAAAATTATTATATATATTATATATTATATACTACAAACGAATAAACACAGGTTATATACAATAGGTTATTTACGCAACCCAAGGCCCCATAAAAGTAGTTTTTGTAGCAAAACATGTATTGCAGTTCGGTTTGTTGACTAGTCTTAGGGACGCAAATTGAGGGATCTATGAATATAATTATCCAAATAATTACAAGCAAATTCACGGTGCGACAAATTTGAGAATCGAATTTTACCCCTTTCGTGGAAATTTAAACATTTCTCCGTAAAGGGTTTTTCGAATAACAGTTTAAAATAATTCGAAATATGCGAAAAACTGTTTCTTATGCAATTTCTTGCGAAACTTTCAACTTTCAACTTTCTTACGAAACTGTTTGATTGTAATTATAATCTAAAAACTGACTATGACAGACGTAAGGGCGTATAAACTTAAAAGCCAACCCAACCCAGCCGCACTATCCAACATGGATAAAACTTAAAATTAGCAACTTGTTATACCAATTTTGATTAAATGATATGAAGGTATGGTACGAAGGTACTTAAAGCTCGTATGTGTGTGTAATTTAATTATCTTTTTAATTTTTTCTTATTAGCCAAATAATAAACATAATAATTGTATATAATTGGGCTCTTCATTAAGTAATTTTAACGAACTATTTCAATCTTTTATTACTTACAAATTAACTATAATTAACGTAATTAAAGTACTAATAATGATTGGCCTATAATTAAATGGCTAGGTTGTATCGGTAGATACAAAGTATAACATTCAACTCCATTCTTCTCATTCTTTTTCATTTTCTCATATCTCCTGCAACATGTAATAAGTATTTTTGTTTCACGCTTTTAAAGAGATCAGAGAAAATAAAGAAAGAAGATATTAGAGATACCAGATCATCACAAAAATATATATACAAATAGAAATGTTAATATAATAACTATTAACAAAATTTCCACGTCACTAATAATGTTGTATACATTAGTAAGCACTATATTATATAAATATATTATAATGTCGCTAAGAATATCTACGTTCCTCTTTAGGTGACTTGTAAGCAATTAATTCAACGAGATAAGAGTATCTCGTATTTAACGCACCAATCTTTAAATTGTACAGTTAGATATAAAATCGTAAAATTATATTTGTACTTCAACATGGTATTCCTGCTTAGAGAAACTGTACCCTAAACCCACTATTATTCTGATATCCTCATATTATCTATATTATATATATATATATAATATATATATATATATAATATTATCTATATATATATTATATAATCTATAATATATCTATATATTAATATCTCTATATACTATATCTATATATATATTTTTATTTAAAGAGATTTTGTTAATACGGATTTTTTTTTACAGTTTGAATCCAGAATTATATCCAAGATTTCACACTTTATGGAATTAGCTATAATATATGGCAATCTACAACATAAATGTAACAGTATATAATATATATGTACTGTATGTATGTAAATCATTATAGAGGTTAGTTTATGCTAGGGATTTTTAAAGTCACTGGTTCCATTTATAATATACTTCATTAGGCAAATATAAATACTATATATTTTTGTAAAATAATCTAGTCAATATCCATTGATTCACCCTATATATGCCCATTGTATCGCAGGTAGAAGAGTTCGAAAAGGGACTATACCTCATCATGTATGTAGCGATATTTTTTAACTACTCAGTTTAGTAATACATTGATTTATATAGAAATACAGGCTGAGAAATTTTAACTAACTCTTAAGAGACTTGCGTACAAATTAACTCCAAGCATATTCCAGGACAGTTCGCTTATAAGTTCTTAAATACTTGTTCATTTCAAAATTATGATCTGTAGGAATATTTAGTTTCATGGGGACTGTAAATTCTATCATTACATAGGAATTATTTATATATGGTTGTTTGTTTGTTTTTTAGTACTTACGTATTTCACGAGCATACATTATTGCATAATTATCTCGTAAAAGAAGTGAAGTTCTAATTTCGAATTTTAGTATTTTCTATACAATTACTATTACTATTACTATACAATTGCCAAGAGCATGTTAAAGCAAGTTGAGTTCCGGTAGACGGCGTCTCACTGGAGCAAGGTTCCATGCATGCAAGCACGTCATGCGTGTTGATGATCATTCGTGCTAAGGCTAAGATTTTATTATACAAAATGACCGTCATTGAAAACATAATTTTCTCATACCTACGTTTTGTTGACTTTACTAATTATAAAAGTTGTATGTTAAAAAAAATTATTTGACCAAATTTCACAATATGTTTTTTATAAAATTCCTTTCTGTAAATATTGTTTATTAATTAATATTACGATAGTTTGATGCTGTTTGTGTCGATTTTCATTAATTTGGTTCAGCAATTTAACCTTGAAAGACAGACAGACCGTCTGTCAGAAAGAATTGACGTCACAATTATTGAAATACGAAAACCTTTAGCTTATTCTTTTACGAAAAGGCTATGGATCGGACGCCATCATTGACAACTCACCAACTTAGCAGGTTAACGGTTAACACGTACTTATTAATGAATATTTCCTACGTCATTAAGCTTACCAAAGATGGCTTTTACTTTTATTCTTAAATTATATTTGCTATCTTAAAATAAGACAACATTTATTTATTGTTTAGCTATATAAGCTTAACATTTTCATAGACGCAGTTTTCCATATCTTTGGCAACTTAGTCTGTACTGCACGTCGATGTCATATCTATATATTTTTTTCTGGCATAACAAGTGGGCTGAGTAAATCTAATTTTAAGTCCGTTGTCCGCCTTCGGTCCGATTTGAAGGTTTTGCGTGTTGAGTAGTAACTGGGCGCAGTGTTTGTCTTACCAGAGCGGCGAAATTAATTATATTATATTAATATTTGAATTATTAACAATTCCTCAAATGGCAATCGAACCTACAATTGTTGAGACGCTATCCCATTGCGCCACGATCATGATCACGATGATACCCTATGTAAATTATATATAACACAATATCATAATCTCAAAACTATATAAATATACAAGACTATAATTGATAAGCTGGAATTGAATGTAATAAAATATATTTTATGAACAATTAAAACATAGTAACTAAAACTTAATTTGTACCATAATAAATTAAATTATTTAATTACAATTAATAATAAAGCCAAGGTTACTTGGGCAACAGAATCAATCCCCCGTTAGAATATATCTTAAGATCTCTTTGTTGTTTCGTGAATAAAGTTTATGACGGCGATGTTAAATTTTTACTTATAAATAATATTATTTGTTTATTTGTCCACAAATTTCTTGGGAAGTATGAATTACATTGAGATGACATTTTTATTTATTTAAATCTAATAATTTAATTAGGCTCCACGCTATATCCCGCACATAGAAGGGCATAGAGGCAGAGGGAACCGTAGGTTGAAGGAACCTAGTGTTAAGACACTTTACACCATTCGAAGCATTATGTGTTGAGTGGGACTTGGCCTTGTTGCCAGAGGGAAGGAAATGAAAATACTTCATTCTCCCCGAGTGGGAATCTAACCCACAAACCGTTTACAGGCAGAAACTGTGCCTCTGCGCCACGAAGGTCCTCTTCTTAAATCTAATATATTTCTGTTTAGGTCAGTTTCAGACTCAGCTCAAAGTTAATGGCCAAATTTCATCAAAATCAGTTTACTAGTTTTTAAGATATGTATATCTGTCCATTTCCGGAGATACCTAAATAAATAAATAAATTATATCGTTAATAAATGAATTATAGTCACCTATTCGTTTTTGTTTTGAATTGACAGATATTTAAAATTAATTTTTTTTTTAATGATTTTTACATATATTACATATTAATTCCTTAACCACAGTAATTGATTTCCAGGTATGTTAATTAAAAAAATTATATAGATATTAATTTATGTACAACACAATGTCTGGGGCTACTTAAATCTAGAATTTATGTACGAGTTGCGCAAGAATAACTTTATAAGATCTTTATTACGCTTGGAATTCGTTTTATAGTTACTTAATCAACCTGTAAATAACTATATATGTAAGTACGTTAACTATTAATGTAAATAAATCGGAAATTTAAGCAATGTAGGTATATATTATATGTACATATTTTTAAATATTAAATTGAATTACTTAAATAAAAAGAATTAAGTGGCTAATCAATTAAATGTAGAATAATTTTCATTATGCAAATTCCACACTTGTTTTTTTACTTCACTTTGTCTATTAAAAAGGACAATGGCCTCAAATTATTATTATTCCTTATATGTTATAAGACACTGAATACTCTTACACAGAAATTAAATTAAGTGCTTAGAAATAATATATATATTTTTTTATCATATGTTTTATACGTTGCTTTGTAGGATTCGTTGAATTTTGTTTTTTTTAACATACAGAATATAAATTTAAAAAATAAAATTTTAAAATTATAATATATAAGATTATTTAAGATTATTTATTAGACACACACGTCTATTATACAATAATTATAATTAATATTTAAATGTACCTATATGTACTTATTAATACAGTCACTATGAAAGAAATATAAAGCTTTATTTTGTTCACTCATTCCAAATGTTTCATATAATTTTATGCAAGCACTTGCCTACTATGACGTCCTGTGTCACAGTGGAACACTGTCTGACAATTAAAATATTTTTTATATATTTTCCTTTAGAAAATGATTAAATTTGAAATTATTTTTATTTCCTTCATCTGGTATGAGAAAATACTTATAATTTGTGTTATAAGTACGCTAACTACATAAAAAATTGAAAACAGAGAAAAGACAGAGATGCGTAGAGATAAGAAAAAATACAATACGTTTTGTTCATAATACGGAGATAATAACGTTGCCAATGCGAGTTAAATAAAAAATATTAAATGACTAGCGGGCTCAGACTCGGCCTACTTTGTACTGTCCGGAAAAAAAAAATGGTTATTATAGCATACACCGAATGTAGCGCCACCAACTGAGTAAAATTGTATCATCAAATCATAACAATACTTTTTGAAATATACTTACAAAATTTCATTAAAATTGAACCAGTCATTAATTAAAAGTTTGTGACAAACATACGAATATAAGAATAATTATCATGTATAAAATTTAAAATAACTAAACGGGTAAAACGACCACACTACCTATGACATTTGTCGATAAAACAAAATGTAAAAGAATATAATTTTCTTACAAGCCAAATTTAAGTTATATAGACATTCGCGTTAACTCAGATATCTGGTTCACCTCTACATACCTTTCAGATTCACGACATAACACTGTATAGCAACTAACCATATTTACGGCCAATGAAACGTGTACGACGAGGAAATATGCAGAGCATAATATTTAAGCATTGCATGATTCAGTTTTAAGCATCCGCATGAAATATTCATTTCCGATATATCCATATATTTTATATACTCATATTATATGCAAATTAATATTAATTGTGTGCTATTACTGTTCCTATAAGTCCCCGTACAGCACAAAGTAGCGCTGGAAGATGTATTTTAATCTTTAAATTTTGAACATTTACATTATATATTATTTTTGTTTGTAATTTGAATATTTCCCTTTGTAGAAGAAATTTAGTGAATAGATGGCAAGTTATTTGGACTTTCAAAAAATTAAGCATAGGTATATAATATATATCTCCTTATTTTGAATAAATATATTTGAATTTGACTTTGAAATGAAAAAGAAACAAAGAAGAATGATCAATATTAAAAAAAAATTGCTATTGCGTGTCTATTGTTTTTTTTCTGTTATCCACATGACGTTTATTATACGAATATGTTTAAGTGTAATGTGGATTGCCTCTGTATAGAGCATAGATGTAAGATAATAATCTAATCCCTTTATATATTTTAATATGTTTTATTATTTTCTGTCAAAAACTAAAGTAACGTAAGTTTTATATTTGTACATATCAAAGTTTGTATTCGTATTCGCTCTGAAAGCACTGATGCGTACAGCCCAAGATTTGCTTCGAACAAAAAAAGTATTTGGTAATATCCGCAATGCTATAAATTTTAATATATGATAATGATTTTGATATATGATGGTACATAGTGGGGGTATAAACACTTTTTATCCATCTTCCTACCCTGCTTCATGCGGGATACAGCGTGAAGCTACTTTTTTTAATGGTACATATATAATCCAGAACAAGTAATAAACGTCCATATTATTCTTTCTCCTAGATTTAGCCAAAATGTGGCAACAAAACAAAGGTGCGGCATTAAGTTTCCGCCACTCAACACGCAATGTCTCCGAATTGGGCGGAAAGTGGGGAATAGAGTGTCTTAACACTAAATTCCTTCTGTCTACCCTGCTATGTGCGGAATACAACGCGAAGCTTAAAAGTACGAGATTATTATATTATTTACTATTATATTTTTTTATTTGTCTATTCGTTTGATTTTTTGTTTGCTAAGTCATATCTAGGTATAGATAAGAGATTATTAATTCGCATTCATAATTTACATACATATAGTATATAGTATTTCTTTGTCTACAATAAATGTATATGTGAATGTAGTCATTTCATTTCAAAAGGTTTTAAACAGTACAAAATATAAAAATGGTATATAAAACAATTTGTTTCTTATTATTTATCTTGTTTCATACAATCTTGTTATCTTAATGAAAAAGGTTATTTAGCTGTCAACTATTATAAATTTATACATAAAATATTCATTGTCACCATTAACATAGAATGATTGACATGTAAGATATATATATATATATATATATATATATATATATATATATATATATATATATATATATATATATATATATATATCTATATATATATATATATATATATATATATATATATATATATATATATATATATATATATATATATATATATATATATATATATATATATATATATATATATATATATATATATATAATATATATATATATATATATATATATATATATATATATATATATATATATATATATATATATATATATATATATATATATATATATATATATATATATATATATATTATATATATATATATATATATATATATATATATATATATATATATATATATATATATATATATATATATATATATATATATATATATATATATATATATATATATATATATATATATATATATATATATATATATATATATATATATATATATATATATATACCATTATCCATTATCGTCAATTGCGTTTATATAACGCGTACCAATAGTTTTATGTATTTTTTTTTATAACTTATATTTTGCTTTCATTTATCAATTATCTCTGTCAAATGAATCTTGTATGACACTTTATTAAACAGTCAAAATAAGAGTAACTAATCTGACTTATTTGTAACTAAGTAAAAATGTAAATTTACATAATTTACTACTTGATTTTTTTTTACTTATTAAGTATATAATACGCAATATCTAAAATCAATAAACACCTATAAATAATCAGTAATATTATTTGAAAACCGTTTTTGTGCATTAACTTACATAAAAAATTAGTTTCGAAACATAAAAATAAGTACTTGATTTCACTTAGCTATCTATAATAATTTTTATTTTTGTATGCTAAGTTTTTTTTGGTGTTTTTTTTAATTTTGGTTACAAAATTGACCAATATATTTCGTCTCTGATTTTGTCTACTCTTATAAGCGACGATTAAATGCTGATAAGAATAGACAAACTCGGAGATGAAATTTCCGTTGGCAAGCAAAATTGAATAGTAGCTTATCCTACGACTCGTCTATTGATTACAAACAGGAATCTGATGTGGGTCCAATGACTATTTGTAATTACTGCAATTCATTAAAGTAGGTCGGTAAATCTGTGAGGTTATGCTGTTCATCAGGTTAAGTTGTTAACAACCTCCAGAACCTTCGAAATCTCTGCTGGATCGAAAATATGTTCAATCGAAATCATTCTAGAATGCTGTAAGGTCTTACAATAGTGCTTTTCGTTCGGTGCAAATATTGAATCTGAGGGAAACTTTAAGCCGACTTTTAAAATCCAGGGACAAGTATACCATTTAATTGGTTTATTAATTGTTTCCTGAAAGTAAGTAATCTTCAAAATTTTTACAGATATATTTTAGAATCTATTCCACTCGAAAACAAAGATAGTTAGTAATCTATGCAGACCGTAAACCAATTTTTGATCATAAAGGTCGTTATAATAAGCCTTTTATAAGTTAAGTAGCTGTTGTGTTAGTTGATCAAGAGTGTCAAAAGAGATATATTGTTCTATCTTTGCGTACAGGAAGTTTTCGAAGAATAAGTGAGACTCACCGATCGGATGATGCCCTTTAGTACCTATCCACATATATTTTGTCGTGGAAAAGACGACTATATATTTCATTCTGGATAGCAAGCAGAAGACACAAAAACATTTCAGCTTTACAATTCACTGCCACAGACTTATGATAAGATCTAATAAATTTAATAATTTAAATAATAAATCAATTTGGCTTGATATGTATGCGAAAATTGAAACTGAGCTATTATCATTTATAAGCAATAGTCAAGAACAATTTAGAGCCGAAAACTATATTCACTTACAAGATGCTTTGCCAGTAGAAGGAAATATTGATAGTTCGGGTCGTTTAGTTATTCTCCCATCCAGTTTTACAGGAAGCCCAAGATACATACATTAGGGAACACAAGATGCATTTAGTTATATAAAAAACTATATATATATATATATATATATATATATATATATATATATATATATATATACATAAATCTAGAGAAGATGGTTATCCATCTTACCGGCGGAGATCACCGGATTTGTCGCTCAAGTTAAAGTGAAAGGAAATAATATCACACATCATACACACACACACACACACACACACACAATAAGATAACAATGAAATGTTATTAATCAAATTACTAATCTCAAAAACACAACATTATAGGCCTATTTTGAATTATGTGGAGAGAAAATTTTCGCAAAGACACTTTTGTACCACGAAGTACCTGCTTATTATATATATGATAAAAAATCCTAAAGTATTTAAGAGCAGGAAAGAGGAAATCCTGTTGATGGCTATACTGGTATTTTTAAGGAACATGTTATTGGAAGAGTGTATACAATTCATCATAGTAATACAGAATGTTGTTTCTTACGTCTATTACTTCACACAGTTAGAAGCAGTCCTTTAAAATATGAGCACAGTTAATGGTGTGCATGAGGGGAATATTAATCAAATCAAAGGTCTTGATCTTATCGAAGATGACTCCCATTGAGATGAAACTTTAAAAGAAGCGCGTGTTATCGATAGTCCATCCAGACTTTTGCTATTATTGTAGTATATTAGTATACTTCATATTGCAAAATAGTTATATTATTGTAGTATATATATATCTATTGAGTTCTCAGATTAGAAACTGACTACCCAGCTTTTTCAAATCCGCGATACACCGCTGTATTACACAAATTGTAGCGATTAATATTGCGGGGAACTCCATGTCAATGTCGTTGGATAATTACAATGACTTCTTGGAAACGAGTGAGGGACAAAGTAACTTAGCTATTTTTTTATTCTCCGTAAGTACTGTCTCTATATACGTGCTGAATTGTTTTATATCTTTATCCTTGTCTTCTCAGTAGTACAGCTTATTAATAATAATAAGTATATTTTAAGAAATTTTAAGTACCACATTATTATGTATGTTTAACCAGTGTGTTTTATAAAATACATTTGAAATGCCATGCCTGTAATAATTGCAACATGTTTAAATAGTTCTGGCACATGATTATTTTCTGTGAACATAATTTTTTTTATATTTAGAATGCGGCTCTATAGAGATCTAATTATTATTTATTCCCACAATAAAAATATTAAATGAATTTTTAAGAAATTGATATTTGGCGTAATTAGCTTTAGTAAACTTATATGAACAACATAGCTTGTTAAAGCTTAATTCACTGGATTTTGTTCTATGCACGTGTACAGAATAAGTAAATATAATAAAATTTTAGTAAAATGTGTGTGATCTAAATATTTGGCACATTCTGCTGCTGACATATAATCGCTGCAGGTGTTAAAGATTTAGGCCTGCTTTACACGTCATATTTTATAATTTAAATGTAGTATTCAATACAAATAAATATTCACAAACTGCCCCCGCCCAACTGCTTCGCTATATATATATATATTATATATATATATATATATATATATCTATATATATATATATAGATATATATATATATATATATATATATATATAATATATATATATATATATATATATATATATATATATATATATATATGTATATATATATGTATATATATTATACAGTCAATTCTATACATTAAAGATTAAAAAAAAATTGATTGCGTCGGTTAATATCAATAATAGAAGCTAAAAATCCACTCGGCAGAATTTTGTCTGCCTGTCTGTCTGTCTGTCTGTTTATTTGTCCTCCAATCACGCAAAAAACTATTAGATAGAAATGAACGAATGTTTGTATAGTATAGCTTACAGTCTTGCCCCGAGTTTTTATTCCCGGTATTCCAAGTAGTTCCAGTTAAATAATGAAAATATGAAATTTAAATAATTAAATTATTTAAATTACTGAAAAGAAGCGAGCTAGATTTGAAATGCTAATAGTTAGCCTTAAACCATATATATAGAAAATATTATTTTTCCTGATGCTCAATAATATTGAATTGATGAATTTCAGTATTGTAACAGTTTTCTTAAAAATAATTAAGACTGATAAAGTTAAATTACTTTAATTACTGATATCTACTAAAGAATTAATTAATTTTGACGCTATAATAGCTTAAATCCTGTATCAACATATATAATAGTTGTCGCCCTGGCGAGATTTCCGTAGAAAAAATAGACGTATTTTATTAACTATTATAATAGACGTATTTTATTAATCGATTACTAGCAAGTGAAGCTAAATTATATAATATATTTTGTTGACTAAATTTCTTATTTTTTTGTAATATGAGCATTAATTAAGTTCAAATATTTTTTTTTAGTATAATATTAATACTATTTTCTACATTGGCGATGTTGAAAACACAAGAATACTACTAAGTAGTACATTTGTCAGGACTATAATAATGAACGCCAAAGAGGGAAAAATACAAAAAAATTCAAGTTAATCTCTCTTCCGTGATAGAAAAGCTTGAACATAATCTGCTTACAGACTATGTATGTACTTACATATACGTTAACGTTTTAATTTATACATGCAAGAAACATATATGTAAGTACATTGATCACGATTTTAATAATAGACAAGAGTGTTTAAAAAAAGACGACGACAAAATCAAATAATTGCATTGTAATATACCTACATAAAATTTTAAAACCAATGCGATCTAGCTAGCTTAAGCGGGCGACGCCTACAGCGGTCGCTAGTATACAATACTTTAAAGTAAGCTGAATTGCGTTTGTTTGTTGTTTGTTACATATGTTTTATACATACGTATACATAAACTTTACGTGAACTTAAATTATATAAAAAATATGGGAAATTCAAGTACCTTCTCAAATTATCTCGGTCTATCATAAGAGTTTGGTGGAGATATGTCTGAATATGAAAGCAAAGCAAGGTATGAAACTTAAATATGTAAATAAACTCGAATGCATTATTTTTAACAATTGAAATGTACACGATTTCCACTTAATAAAGTCGTTTTAGAAACCAGATCGAGTCCTTCAAAATTATTTTATAGTTTTGAAAAATTAAGAAAAAACAACTGATTATTTAATTATTATTATGAACAATAAATTGTTATTTTTAATAACTATATGCTGTAGCGGTAAAATTAGTACTTTTTACATCTTTGACAAAGAATACCAAGAGTCTTTTATTTTGACTACTGCCTTTTAGATTTATGCAAGATTTCAATTCACACCTAAAAGTACCTAACTAAAATAAAAATTAAAAATAAAACTTCTAAGGATATCATTGTAAGAAGTACCTTAACTATAAATATTTTCTTGGTATTGATAAATGCTTATAATGCGACTAAATTAAAAAAAAAAATTATTAAATTAAAAATCAGTGCAAATGGCATGAGTTTTTTATTCCTGCGAACGTTATTGTAACAGTTAACCACCATCATCTGTCTCCGGTCCCTGCTGGACCTTACCAATATCACGCTACTGAGCTCCATCTTCAGCTGCTCAGTTGCTGCTTCCAGCGTATGTCGTAACTCCATCTAGCTTTACTATCCTTGCCAAACCGAAGTTATCCGACAGAGAACCAAAGCTGTCAATATAGCCTTTGGTGTTAGCTGAAGTTGAAGCTTAAGTGGCGGCGGGATGATCTTCAAAATTATTTCCATTCATAGAAAGGAAAATCAAAAGTACGTCACTGACATGACACCCCATGTTGTAGGATTCCTTAACTCAAAATGGAAAAATGAAGCCTTGCAGAATAAAAAGATCAATGACTACTTACAAGTACCGTAGTCATGCTTCGTTTTTGCCAATAAATTCGCAAGCAAGAGATAAGAAGTTTAGTACTAATAAAAGTGAAAAAAAAATCATTTATAAGTAATAATTAAATATAATCTTACATGTGTAATTCATTTCATACAAAATTAGTGCAAATGGACATATTATAAACTTTATACTTCCCGTTTAAATTAAACATGAAATTGGTACAGAATTGGTACAGCCTCGGTGAGCCAGTATGACTCACACTTGACCGATATTTTTCATTTAATACTAGATCTTATTTTCAAGTTGATGTAATTAGAATTACTATTTTGAATGTTAGATTTATTTATTATATTTGAATGTTAGAATGTTTACCGATATATAGCGATATATATATAGCTAATTTGTGTTATTTAGAAAAAGAATAAGCCTTCAAAATAACAGATAATATCATATGAATGTATAAGGTGATGGCAAGTGATCATTTGGTGAATTGGAAAATAAATGGAGATTTCTCATCTAGTTCAACATAATTTACCTATACACAAGGCGAATACTAATAAACTAACCACACAACCAAAACTATATTCGATATTATACTAACAATCATAACATTAACGTTTTTATGTTTTATTTTTATTTTATTTATTGTACACTTTCATGCAGGTTATTGTCCTTTAGTGCCGGCATTTATTCACTAATAAGTTCCTTGTTTATATATTTATTTTTATACAATCATAATTCTACAATGTAAGCGGAACCGTAGCTGGTGTACGTTCAATTATTGTCATAGAGTAGTGTGTAGAAGTTGCATTAAATATTGTAACTACACTAATTCTATAATATTCATTGTTCTTTGACAAATTAAAAATGTATTTAAATAAAATCTGGTAAATCATTTTAAGCACTGTTAGACATGAACTATCGATAGCTTGACAATTTTATGAAAAGATAATAAGAGTTAAAAAAAAAAATTATTATTTTTTATTTATCTCTGTAAGTATTTACTTACTCACGGTTACTGTTTTTCAGAAAGTAATTGTCGAGTAAAGCTTGCCAATAACCAAGTAAATTCTAATATAAATGTAAATTCTAATACAGATATATTTGTTTATTTAAGTATAGCAACATCAAACTTAACTTTAACGAAAGTATTTTAAGAATAATAATAATAATATTATTGATTTTTAAATTTTTGCGTGTAGCAAAGAAAACTGTTTTAGTAAGTAATACGTACGTTTTAATACGTAACGTTTTAGTTTCAAACGTAACTACTGTAGTTCATAATTACGTCGCGTCAGAAGCGTCGTTAATAAATTATAAAAAAAATTAAATAATATATAGGTACTAGATACAATTGGGATAATCTATACTATAATAAAATAATAAAAAATGTGTATGTACGTTGAATACTTTAATAAAAAAATGATGTATGAAGAGATGTAACACCACTAATAACTGTTTTGTTGATTTTCCTTTTGTCCTGTTCGGGACTATTACTAAATTAGTGTATATTTGATATAAATAAATTAATGTATATGTCTCATATAAATGTAAATATTTCATAAACCATAAGGAATGGATTTGATTTAAATAGTACAAATTTAGGAAATTGAGTCTGAAATGTATATCGCTTAGATGACAGAGACTGCGTTCAGAACAACCTCGGGTATCTACTTATTTCACACGATCACGCGGATGAAGCCGCAGGTAAAAGCAAGTGCAACACAGTGCAAGGAACAACACTAAATTTGAATTCAATTACATGAAAATATACTGGAATTTTTATACAATACGTAATGGTCTGGGTAACTTGAAACCGCAATTATATTCCAGTCTTAAAAGTTAATTACCAAACCAAGTATAATATTATTAAGTTCAATATTTTTTTTTACAGAGCACTACAATATTACTCACAGATATATAACCTTCACAGTATAAGTAAATCATTTTAATTTATATGAGAATCCGCTGTCATGATTCGTTTACTGGGTATACATTGCAAATAACAGTGCAAATTTAGAAGGATTGGAATATTGCATTGAGATAAATATGTAAACGGCAGGAAAAAATAATAACATTATATTTATGTTAGAATATAAATGTTATATGTTATTATTTTAATTTAAATTTGAATTTTGCATCAGATATTGTAAACTCGCAGTCGATGCCGGAGTGCTGTTAATAATGCATTGCTACATCTTCTGGCAACCGTCTCACAATTGTTTAACTTGCATCATTTTTTTATTATTTGTTCTACACTCAATTTTATCAAATTCATTTATTTTATGCAGCCCTAGCCATCGATGGCCCGACCCTTGTCCCACCATAGATGGGAAAGAATTTTTTTTATTAATATTTTTAAATGTATTATTATTCATAATTTGTATTTTAAAATCAAATGTATATAGCATTCCTTTTGTATAATAAAAGAATTGGAAATCACTGTCTAAAAATATAATAACAGCTGGCCCTTGTGTTAAGAATTTAATCAACAATGATTTACATTACATTAATGTACATAACATAATATATAGTTTTAGTGTATTCTATATCGCACAGTAAACGTGCGATAATCCAAAAATTGTTAAACTTGAACTCACTAATTTCTATGACGGATAACTCATCCAAGTCAAGTCAAATAATCTTCTCTTTCAACATCCGAGGGGGGAGAGGGGAAACGGCATCAGGGCAATGCCCTCTGGCCGTGGGTTCCACCGACGCCCATTAATATGGACGTGTCATTGTGTTGGGCCTGGGCCCTGAAATTATTCAGTGTTTAGGGTTAAATGGATAGTCTGGAGCCTTCGTGCCGCGTGCTTTATGTTCATCGATTTGGTCAGGAGTGCAATATCGTCGGCATATAATGCCAACATCGCATCTCGACCGACCGGGATATCGTCGGTGAACAATGAGTAGAGCATCGGGGACAGAATGCTGCCCTGTGGAACTCGAGCCAAGATTGGACGGCTGGAGGAGATGGCGTCGTTTACCCTCACGCAAAAGGTCCTGTTTTAGAGGTCCTGTGTTGTTGTTCCAAAGTATGGAGGACAACCTCTTCCAGGCGGTTGTGAACTGTCTCACGTAGACTGGGGTTGGGGACAAATTGGAGCTGCAGATGGTCGGCAAATATCTCCGCCCTCCTCAGGGCGTCGTACGTCGACGTCGTAGTCCGGGTTCGTTAACGGTCTCACCGGCGGCACCTTCTTTGTTACCCGGCGGCATAGTTTTATTAAGCGAGGGCTGGTCCCTCCGCTGGCTTCCCGAATGCGCTCCTCCCCACCGATCCGCGGCCTTAGACTCAAGTTCGGCGCGAAATGCCGCTCGATCAGGGCGTTGATCTTGGTCTTGAGTGTGGGATTGTGGCTCTTCTGCCACTCAGCGTGCGTTCTCCTCTTACGCGCGATGAGTTCAGATATGCGTCTGGGGGTGGGAAGGAGGATTCTCTTTTGAAAAGAGAATCCTCCTCCTTATTTACTACTTAGATGTATTCTCTCTCTCGACCCCCGAGGGGCGAGAGGAAAACGGCTTCAGGGCAGTGCCCTCTTGCCGTTAGGCCCATGAATATGGGCGGGTCCTTGGGTTGGGTGTTTGGCGAGGTAAAATGTCCTTAAGAGGGACAAGATTTAGAAGGACTGGACGAAAGGAGTGAGCTATGCGCTACCCGGGCGGTCAGCCCGGCCGAATGAGACCCTCAGGTGATCCTGGGGAGGCTCAGCCTAGGCGACCAGCGACCTCGGTAGCAGCTCAGGAATCAGAAGGAGGGGGAAGGATGTCTCGAGGTAGTCTTCGGGCGTCCGGCGGACGGGAGTGCCACGGAGCGATGTCTCGGATGTGAGGGTGATCCGGAGGCGTCGGCCTCGCGTGGTAGACGCGGGCAGCTAGCTGGGTGATGTGACTCTCTAGCTTTCGATACGGAGGTCGCGCTGAATGGTAGCGTTCCTCACGTATCTAGGAGCCTGGACGACTCGTCGGAGAGCCACATTTTGCACCGTCTCAAGTACCTTCCGAAGACTAGGTCTCGTGGGAGTACCAAGCTGGGGACACGTACGTCAGAGGGGTCTGACGTACGTTTGTACAACCCCAGCCTGGTGCGGAGGGGAAGGCGGGATCGGAATAAGGGACGCAGCAGGGCCAGTGCAGCTCGCGCTGCGTTCCTGGCTTTGGCTACCTGGGCCGACATAGAAAGTTTCCTTTCTATGGAGACGCCCAGGTAGGTGACTTGGCGGGACCACTTGACCTGGTCACCCTGGAGAACAAGCGGAGGAGGCAGCTTGTGGAGCCCAAACGCAATCGCTTGGGTCTTGGCCACGTTAATCGTGAGCCTCCACTCCGCAAACCAGTCCGGTAGCAGGTCGAGGGCACGCTGGAGTTTGAGAGCCGCGTGGGTGAGGTTCAGGGACTTAGCCAGGAACGCAATGTACATCGGCATAGAGGGCCAGTGTGACATTGTCGTGAACTGCACTGTCATTGGTGTACATGGAATACAGGGTAGGAGAGATGGTACTACCCTGGGTACCCCTGCTGCGATGGGATGGCTGCTGGATAGAGCGTGGTCCACTCTAACCCGGAAGGTTCTGCCGCGGAGGAATTCGGCCAGAACCCTCACCAGGTGATGGGGAGTGCCCGCCCGGATCACTTTGTGGGCAATCCGGGGTGCACCACCCTGTCGAACGCCTTCGACACGTCCAGGAAGATCGCTGCCTGCCTTCTCCTTCCTGTTCATGGCGGCCGCTGGCAAGTGGAGGACGCGTGCTAATTGCAAAGTGGTCGAATGACCATGCGAATCCAAAAATGCTCGGGGCGCGGTTGGAAGTGCGCCTCCAAGAGAGGGAGCAGTAGTCTCTCGAACAGCTTGGATGAGGCGTTCAGCAGGGTAATGGGTCGGTAGCCGTCGGGGCGCCTTCGGTCCTTCCCTGGCTTCGGAATCATCACTACCAGGCCTTCCTTCCATGCCCGGGGAAATATCCCAGCCGTAGGATGGCGTTGAAAAGCCTGGTGAGTGATGATATGGTCCGCATGGGGAGATGCTGTAGTGCCATGTTAGGCACACCATCTATCCCCGGAGCTTTTCTAGGCTTGAGCCGCGCGATCGCCTTCTTCACGCTCGACGGGGAAAAGAAGGGCGGAGGAGGACTCGGGCTAGGGGGGTCCGATAGGAAGGCGGTGACCGCTTGCTCCAGCTGAGCGTGGTGCTCCGGTAGCAAGCTGGGATTGGGTGCGAACTGACTCTCAAGGTGGTCTGCCAGGATTTCGGCCCTTCCTTGAGAGTCATAGCACAGCGTGCCATCGGGTTGGAAGAGAGGTCGGATGGGGGGCGGCTTCTTGGTAAGCTGCCGGCACAGCTTCGTGAGAAACGCTTCGTCCTCGGTAGCGTCACGAATCCTCGCGTCCCAACTCTCGGCATTGGACTCCGCGAGCGCTGCGCGAATACGCTCCACCAAGACGTTGAGTTTCGTCTTGGTGTCGGGCTCGCGGGTCTGTTGCCACTCACTGCGCGTCTTCCTCTTACGCGCAATGAGGTCAGCAATGTGCCGTGGAGTTGGGGAAAGTCTTAATCCTCCTCCAGTAGTCTAAGGGACCTTATATACCTTACGGCAGAACGTAACGATAGCTTGCTTAAAATTGTGTGTATGCCATCTATTTTGTCTTTGTTTAAACATGTTGTTCGGTGTTTTATCCATATGAAAATTTTATTTTAGATGGCTAATCGTGGAAATATTTTTTATTTGAAAATTGAGAGATTAATTATATTGATAGTTATATTGATACAATTATTCTTATAAGAAACTAATTTGATAAGACTTAAGGTTGAATGTTAAAAGAAAAATATATATATTTTAAATTCAATTTATACTATTAACTAAATATAATCCAGTTACGGATATGTATTTTTTATGAAGGAAAAAAAAATATTATTTAGTTCCATTGTCACTAAATTAACAAAAAGTTCAATCGCAAGCGATTTCGTTGCGGTAAAATTCCTGTAGTGTACTGTGAGAAACGGATATGCCCAACGTGTAATTAAATAAAAGTGCGATTGACAACCACTAAATTCGTTATTCGTTAGTTTCCAAGAAAATTATTAATTGCATAAATTGCCATAAGTTTCAAAAATGATTGCTTTAAAAGCATTTGTTTTAAATATCAAAACATCCTATTTAGTTTATTACCTACGACAAGATGTCTCGACGAGTCGTACGACGAGTCTCTCAATAAGAAATGATCTCAACATTGTACTAAAATGTCTTGATAATGACTACACATATACATACACTAAATAATTTAAACAAAGCACATAATCAACTAAATATCAAATCAAATAGTATGTAAAATGTCTCTGTAATAGAGTCTTACAAAGGAAGACAATTTCATTCTACGGAAGGTATTAATATTATAACTTATTTTTTGCAATTGATGCTTGTATACGTGACTGGTGCCACGACTCCAGGAACAAAATAAGGTGAAGGTTGAACTGCTGCAATACTTGGATGGATTTCACCATTTAGCAGGAACTCGCCAAGTGGCCTTAGGAGAATAAGTCAGGCGTTGAGAACGTCTATAATAACTTGATTTTAAATAGTTTTTCAGTTTTACAACTAATCTAAGAGATAATATATAATACTATATATATATATATATATATATATATTATTTATATAATATATATATATATATATATATATATATATATATATTATATATATATATATATTATATGTATAGATATATATATTATATACTAGTATATATATATTTTATATATATATATATATATATATATATATATAATTAATATATATAGATATATGATATATATATATTATATATATATAAATATATATATCATATATATATAATATATTATATATATATAGATATCTATATATATAATAGTATATATGATATATATATATATGATATATAATATATATTATATATAATATATATATATATATGTATATATATATATAGTATTATATTATCTCTTAGATTAGTTGTAAAACTGAAAAACTATATAAAAACAATAATATAAAAAAAAAACATAAGTATGAAACCGTTTTTAGAAAGAAGTTGATGAAGGGTGTTTTTATTTGTAGGTACGTGTTTGGATTGAACTTAGGCGTTATTATAGGTCACTCATATGAAGTGGCATAACAACTTAAATTTTGTATTTTTGTAATTTGTAATTCCTTCTCCTCTTCTCTGGTAAGATATACTGCGACAAAGATTTACGTCACTAACACGACGTCTTAACGGTAATTTTTACTAGTTAAAACTCACTTGGGACGTAAGCCTACGGCTATGAAGTAGTTCTAAGCACCAATTAACAAAAAATAAACATAAAATTTTATTATAATTTCTTATAAACTGTTTTAGTTATCGATCAATATTACTATAATTAGTATTGATAATAAGTAAATAATATAATACATATATAATATGTTATATAATATGATGGTTACTTTTAAATAGATATATAATAAACACTTGGTTTTTTTTTGCCTTGTCTATCCCGCTGTGCTGCTGTGGGATAAAGTGTGAAGCTTATAAAAAGAGAATAATACGATTATATTATTTTTATAATAAAATCTACTTTGCAATCTTTCAATAAATCATAATTTTGTTACGAAAATATATCTAGTTTCAAGGTAGCATTGTTCATAACAATATTATTTAAAATTACTTTTGCAATTACTTATTTTTGTTATATGTTATATGTTTAAGTCAAAGAATCTTACATACTTTTTAACCTATTTGTTTATGTTATAAAACTTACAATTATTGTCTCTTATATTAACAATATATTAAGTCACCTAAAAAAATAAGATTATGGAAAGAAACCGACATTATTGTAATAAATATTTATATAATACACATAAGATTCCACTAAAAGCATTACTCGATATCCCATCACATAAATCATCCGCGTTCGGCCTTAGAGGGGTTACAAGTTGATAATGTAATAAACCTGTGACACTTTAACCTTTACAGTGAAAATATGTCACTGAACTAAAGTAATGTTTAAATAAATTGAACCAAGATTCTATATTTTTGTGAAGCTTTTTAGAAGACGTCTCGAAACCTCCTTTTTTATATTCAAATGATAAATCAATAATTAACTCGAACAGTGTAGATTTGTTTAAACTACGGCGCCATCTATTGGCGAGTAGCAAAACTAACATTTTCTAGACTAGACCGATCTAGATACATTTTAAAATTTTGAAACTGTACTTCCTAGAAAATAATATTGTAACAAAATATATATCAAACAATTTTTTAAAAGCTCAACTTTTTAAAGAAAATATTACGCAGTGTTTTATATTTTTCAATGAAAGAGACAAGAAATGAAATATGCATATGATGGCCATACAGGGAATAGACACCAAAATGTTGGCACTATTTTAAAACTGGATGCGTTGTAGAAAAAAAATATAGTCTGCAAAGTGGCGTCTTGTCGAGCACTTATCAGTACCATACAATCGGGCTTCGCCCAAATTTATAACAGAACATCATATAAAAATATATACATGGATGGGAAAATTCGCGTGGTGACTTTCATCCTGTCTCGCCTGATTCTATTTATTTGCCTAAATAATTGTTTTCTGCTCGATGGTCTTAATAAGACACAATTCGAACCACTTGTTTGGAGCTCGTCATATATCTTAATTTTTTTATTAGCACTGCTATTTTCTTTTCACTGATACTGTTATTAATTTTCATTTTTTCTTTATACTAATATAATATTTGTTTTGTCCATTCATTATTTTATTTATTTTTAAATTT
The DNA here is from genome assembly GCA_037127375.1 of Dione juno. Lineage (NCBI taxonomy): Eukaryota > Metazoa > Arthropoda > Insecta > Lepidoptera > Nymphalidae > Dione > Dione juno. The sequence continues at coordinate 9,060,015 of JAXRJS010000004.1, read as the reverse complement.
CTTGTCTTTATACCTAATTTAAGTTCATTTTTTTAATTTTTTTATTCATCTCCAATGATTCGAGATCAAAAGGCCTGCAGAATTCTTATATACTACGACATCAGTCAACTATTTAAAGGTAAGTTTCAATATTTTCATAACTTGCGTTATAGCTTATTCCTTGTATTGATTTTCGCCAGGTTGCACATATATAACGCGCAGGATGCATCCGCCATTTCATTTGATTATATCGATTAACTCATCTCAAATATCGAAGGTCAACCTACGCTGTATGTACCATATTCGGATATTCAATTGTGTAAAAGTATAATTTTTGTGTTACAATTTAAAATAACTGTAACTTTTTTGAATAAGTGCGTGCTTGTGTGAATTGGAAACGTCTTAGAGGTAAAAACAGAAGGCGAAGAAATTTCTTTGTCGCAAATTTTCAAAGTTTACAAGTGATGATGTAAAATTGTATAACTATAATAATATATTAATTATTTATATAAATGTTGTTTGCTTACTTAGCGAAAAGTAATATAAAATCAATATACCTATCTGTACATATGACTTTTTCCTATTTAGCCCGTCAATGAAATTTTATTATCAAGGGAAGAAGGTGATATATGATATCGATTGATATAAAGTGAACAAATTTAAGCCAGAAACTGATGATGAAAACTGGATATGTGGTCTTCATCAAGTAAAAGATTATTACACACGAGAGTGATATCAAAATACTTATGAAGATAATTTTTAGACTTTATAAGCTACTACACAGATTTGAACACACTGTTACTTGCTTAGGATTACAAATATACCTAATTTAATTTTGCTTGTTTCTGGCTACTGCTTGATCTATTTTTACATGCATTTTTAGTGAAATACATTTGGCAGTTACCTTTAATAGCGCCACAGTTACACTCATACAATATTAGAAGCTAATACATTTAATATTAACATAATGTAATAAAACTATTGCAAAATGTAGATTACTTTCATATTTTGATAGCCATTTTAAGCATGTAATAAATTATGATTAGAATAGTGTTTACACATTATTTAGATATTCTTATATTAATTAGAATTTAGAGTCCACTGCCCGATGTTCTAAAACAATCGTATCAAATAGAGTGATACAAACCACTTAGCTTTTTTATGATTAGCGATAACAAACATTATTTGCTTATAGAGTATTTTAATTTTAACTGTTTAATGAATTTAGTCACATATATTTTCATTGTACTTTACAGTTCATATAACTTGCGCTTGAGCTTCGGCAGCCACTACCAGCATCATGAATTCCAAAATGTCGGTAAGTATAGTACCTAATTTGATATGATTTTGTTTAATTTTACCGAAGATGATTACAATTAAAGGATTACCTATAATTTTTAATAAATTTAGCTAAAATAGTTTGAAGGGATTTTTTTGTCAAAGCGACATGTATGTACGTTACTGAAATATATTTTAGTCGACTTCAAAAAGGAGGAGGTTCTATGTTCGATATGTATATTTTTACGTAACATCTACTTGTCAGTCATGTGGGAAATGATTTTAATTTTTTTTTAATTCGAAAGAGCGTCTTCCGAACTGGTTCCATTATCGCCATGTTAAGATCTGATCGTAGTATCCCAGGAAATCGAGAGACTTTTTATAAGTGTTTCATAAACAATTCTTACATAAAAACATATTTGCGTGTTGTACTCACCATCTATGATGGTATTAAAAAGCTGATGATGACAGGTGACACAACTTTTATAATTGGGAGCTTTGAGAATAATTCTTCAAATATAATTTTTTTCCTATAGAATAAAGAAAATTAGACACCTTAAAATTTCCTCATCCTCAATACATAACTACTAAATACACCAAACAGAAGAAAAATCGACTTTTTTTTTAAATACCCAAGCTATAGCATACTCCAAGAATAACGATTGTAAATACTAAGCAGGAACATAATATTTAAGTATAAGTAATTTAAGACACCATTAATTTTTTCTTAAGATATATTGAAAAATACATTTTAATTTTTAACCTCTTTTTATTCTGTTAATTATTATTTATAAAGAAGGCGGCAGCGTATACGATCAATGAAAAAATTCGCGACAACTTATATAGGTACTTTGGGCCATAGACAACCTCTAAAACACATTACATTATCAAAAAAGACAACTTTTGTAAACAACCTTCAATCTTAGGGATTTTACAATATACAAATTTAATTTTCTGCATACTAAAAGTAATATCCGCTGTTTATATTATGCAAGAATTTTAAATTTTAAAAAATTCATAGTATTTCACATTTTATGGAAAATTTAATTTAGTTTCAATATCAGTCCAGCCATTTCAGATTGTCAAATCTGTCTTGACAATTTTTGATAAGCTCTTTATATCACGTAACGAAACGTTGTCAGACAATAACAAGATCTATTTTTTTTATAGGAACGCTGGATTTGGTTGGAGTTTGGATTATCCTTGCGGTGGCTTCGGGACATACCTAAACAAAATACTCAGCAAGAGTCGAAAGTGACTAGAAGCTTGAGCGATTTGAACCTGAAAACCGCTGAACTCCCGAAACCCACGAAATTCAGAACATTTCGGCAGAAGCTGAGAGCTTGCATGCAGTGGACACGGCAACATCTGAAAAATCAGAAAAACAAACAAAAAAACGGCCTGAAATTGAAAAGAGAGTAAAAATTTTACTCTTTAACTTATGTTATACCTTTAACGTAAAAGAATAATAAAAAAATAATGAAAATATAAAAGAAAGTAGTCAAAAAAAATAAAAAAACAGTAGAAGAAAGTAGTGAAAAAGAAATAAAAAAAACAGTAGAAGAAAGTAGTGAAAAAAAAACCTGTAGATAAAAGTAGTAAACATTTAAACACAGTAGGAGAAAGTAAAAAACTATAGAAAAAGTAAAAAAAGTAAAAAAAATAAAATGAGCAAGAAACAAGTAGATGGAAGTAGTATTATGTTATTAATTTTTTTCACCTCCCTTCCGAAAATGTCTGTTTTAAATATAAAGAAACATATAAAATATAAATTCAAATGTCATTTGCACACTTTAGGAATTTTAAATTTTCATTTTTGGCTTCTACTTAAAGATTATTTATCCAACAAAGATCATAATCAGATCTGTTAATAATGAAACAACTTCGATAGTATGATAGGAGAACTTTAAACATTATTTCAAGCAAAAATTCTAAATTATTATTATGTATTATTTTTACAACCCCAAGTAATAAACGAATAAAAATTATTTAAGAATAAAAAACTTCAAGCTCTGTCTGACTTTTTATTTTATTTACACTATAAGACACTTTGATTACTTATTTACATTTTTATTATATTAAAGTCGTACACATATTGAAACGTAATAAAAACAACTTTTCTTTCAACATTCAGTTTCGAAAATTACTTACAAAGAAAACATACTCTCAACAATAGATTTTTTCTTTGGTTTGGTTTGTTTTTTTCTTGGCCTCTATAACATCCGCTCAATATAAACAATGCTTGCAGGACAGTAAAGACGTGTCATGTTGTATATTTTATTATTTGTCTTGAGACATTTTTTGTAGCATTGCGAATAAATTCCAATATATATTTCTTATTTTAATCTTTATCAATAGAAATTCTTTGTGGTACAGTGGAGGTATTTTGAGATCATTTTCATTTCTACCGCTCTCGTCATCACTCATGATATTTTTCACTTATTCTAATATAAATTGAACGATAACGATGACACGGTCTACTATCTCAAAAAAGTATTTGTTATATCGTGGATTTCATAATGTAACCATAGGGAAGACTTTAGTACAATTGATGTTGAACGTACTTTCCAAATATTTTTTTCATTATCACGATGTGTTTGAATTTCTAGAGCTATATGAAAAGCTTTCAGCTGAGGTGAGTTAATAAATCTTCAAATGGATTCGTATGCAAATTTCAGAAATTTAGATGTGAAATATTATCTACCCAGAAAGTTATACTTTGGAATAACTTTCCTTTACGTATCTTAACTATCGAGCTACAGCAATATCTATTCCTTATATATTATATATTTTGATCTCAAGTCTTTATGTTATTATTGTACATTGAACTTTATCTTCAAGAAATTTATAAATTATTAACTGGTACAATTAGCCTACCGACTAGCCGATTAGTCGGCCAAAGTCTATTCGACACATCTCTAGTGTACACATACAAACTAGGTATCTAGGTGGACAATAAATCTCATCTTTACTTCAAGAAGTTGATTAGCTTTTTGATCTATACGTTAATCAGTCATTGAAAAAGTGACAATAGTTATTTTTTTTATATTCTAATGAGCTGAATATATACGCCATATATAAAGAAAAGTAGAAGAAGAAGACCTGAATATATTAATTTTATATGGGATTCATGTTATCTAAAAGATAAACCTTTTATGATACATATTTTCAATTAAATAAAATTTCATAAAAATGTCATATGCAGGTGAACTTTCCTATACAGCTATTACTTGCGAGTACATCTTAATTAATTTTTACATTCATTAATGAAAATTCTTTGTATTGAAACCTCATTACTACACTTTATTATTATTATGGTTAGAATCAAATACTTTTGATATATATTAATATAATAAGATTTACGACTTTGAAAAACTGTACCCTATAATAATTTTCATGAAAAAATAAAAAAAATGATAATAATTTTATATAACTAAAAAAGTATAGCTTTGGAATATTATTGTGGAGTGGAGTCAAATATTACAATTCTAATAAATCAATTATTACAATTTAACCACAATAGAAAAGACACAAATATTATATATATATATATATATATATATATATATATATATATATATATATATATATATATATATATATATATATATATATTATATATATATATATATATATATATATATATATATATATATATATATATATATATATATATATATATATATATATATATATATATATATATATATATATATATATATAATATATATATATATATATATATATATATATATATATATATATATATATAATATATATATATATATATATATATATATATATATATATATATATATATATATATATATATATATATATATACAATATATATATATATAATATATATATATATATATATATATATATATATATAATATATATATATATATATATATATATACATATATATATATATATATATATTATATATATATATATATATATATATATAGTATATATATATATATATATATATATATATATATATAATATATATATATATATATATATATAGCAGCAGCAGAGCAGTAAAATATATCAATAAAAGAGTCTTAGTAGGATCCGCGTAAGATACTAGCTCAAATACCAGTATAGCCGAGCATCTTTATCAGAAAAATACACAAAAGTGAGCATAATAATTTGTCACAAGCATATAGAACCAGATTCACCTCGAATGCGCTGCGACATTGTTGTATCGTAAACAAATTCAGTGATCGGAATTTGTATATTACCACAAAAATCGTAGGATATCAGTCTCAAAGTTTGGATATTGGTTACCCGATTAGATAACAGCTAAATAATATTTAGATTATGTTACATTTTGGACATTTCTCTGTTATATAGTGCACAATATTGAAAATCATATTTTTTTGGAAATCAATAAATTAATTAAATCAAACAGTTAAATAATAATGTACTTAAAAAATAAAAGAATAAGTGAAATAATTGAAATTATTATACTAATGCTTAGAAAATAATAATTCTTATATCATTCTTATATAAAACTGAAATACATTAACTACATCTAATATTTAACCCGATGACTTATGTAGTCTTAGATAAGAAATGTAACTAACATTTATTTATAGTCTATGGTTACTAGAAGTTTGATTGCGCGAATAAAATTTTGCACCTTAACAATACATTGATAAATACCTCGACAAATGTTTTAAAATAAAATGTTCGTTGTTATCACGATATAATAAATTATATAAAATATTTATGTAATAAAACATAAATCATATTAACGATACATTTCAGTGACGAACAGCAAAATTGCTTAAGATGCACTTTTTCTAATGTAGACGTGGACAAACATAATTTTGGCGTCAAAATTAATCTTGTACAAATCGGCGAAAAAATATTCCTGGTTTTATATAACAGTAAGTATGCTTCAGTTATACTGTCTTCTTTTTGCTACTTACTCCGGCTTTGTATAACCTTTTTAAGTTTGGACCAAAATATTAAAATATTCAACAAATAATATATTATAACCTGTAGTGTAATGAAATAGCAGCTGATATCACCAACTATTTCAATATATGTACTACCTTACCTTAGTTAAACATAAATTATTAAGTGTTTCTCAATAGTAATAAACCTCTTTCTTACACTAATGAAAAAAGAACATTTTTATATATTATCCATATAAAAAGCAGATATTAAATTAAACTAAATAAAGATTGCCAGTATTTAAAATGTAATTACTCATTACTTAGCAGAGACTGATGCTTATTCAGATATCTGTCCAGTCAATACTACATCAATGAAATTAGGTACTGGTGCGGGCTAAATATTACATTATTGATGCAATTATTAATGCAATATTACATTAATATTACATTGTTTTAAAAAAAATTGCTGAAGGTAGTGGAAAAATGTACAATTCAAATTATTGTAAGTATAATCAATGTAATAAGTTATTCAATTTGTTTATGTTTTCAGAATTTAATATTACTATGTATACCAGCTTTACGGATTAGATATGAAAATGCATCTCCCTAAGAAAGATGTTAGAATTGACCTTGGCACTCCACTGCCAATGGTATTAAAATCAATAGACACATGGCATAGTGCAGACAGAAATTTAGAGCAATCATTGTCACATATAAAAGTTCTCAGAGTAAGTATTTTTTGCAATTATTTCAAAAAAATCTTATATAATAATTAGTTAGAAATGTTTCTTGTAGTCTAGAATGTTCCGTTAAAGTGCTGTGTTAAGTTCCACACAATATACAATATTTAATTATTGGCTATTCACATAAGTGCATCATAGTATTTACATTTACATTGGTATTTTTAAATAAAACTTGTACATTTATATAGAAGTAATGAACATAGTTACAAAAAAAAATTTAAAAAATCATTAATGAATGTCCTTACAAAAAACTTGAAAAAATTAAATTAATAAAAATAAATTGCAAATGATGATAAAAAATATAAAATTTGTTTTGTTTATACTTATTACATTATGAACTTACGCTTGATTCTACAAAATGATTCCAAAAGGCAATACAATATGTAAACAAGGCACTGAAGAATATTTTTAAAATGTGTGGAAGAAAGATAAAGTAATGTGTTATATATAGGTTCCCTGGACCTTATCAGCCTTATATCTAAATGCTGAATGTATTTGACGCTAGGTAATACTAAATCTTAACAAACTTGTCATGTAAAACTTTAAATTTTAAATGATTGAAGATTAAAGAAAAACACATCAAACATATATTTTCACCTTCCTACATAATTCTATTATTACATGATTTACATTGATTTTATTTGATGTCAAATATTTACTTACTAAAAAACACTTTTCCAAAGCCTGTTTTAAAATGCGCCTATATATTTAAATTTCTAAATATGCGACTTTTATTTACACAATTAGCAGTGTATAAATAAAATATATATGTTCATCCTCATTTTAATATATTATTTGAAATACCTCGTTCCTTAATATATGTTGGCTTACCAAATGCTTAAAGATTTATATATGGAAATAGCATTTCACATTCCTTGTCTTTTAAATATTCATGAGATTTGCATATTTGTGCATTCTGGATTTGAAACTACACATTTGCCATAGATAATTCTCAAATTTATCTCTATTTATGTAGTCAATACAAAATATTACAAAACAACTTTATTTATCTGTGCTTAAATTCCTCTCATACCCACACACTATGACTAACCTACATGAGGTTAATTTGTAATATACTTAGCTGCAATTGTTACAAGCAGCTTATTCTATTGTGCAAGGCTTATTAAATAGGTTGAATCACGGACATCTCTTGTTTTACAAAACTTAATAAAAATGGTAAAAATACAATAATATTTTTAAATTTCACCTAAATATTTTGTTTTGTATTTGCTTTATGAAATTAAATCAAAAATAGGATTCTCCACAATATATTTATTTATATGTATTATAATAAACGAATTAGATTTATCAGAATAGTTTATGGTACCTTTAATTTATTTACATATACTTTAATAACAAAATCAATGAAATATATTTTAACTTCAGAAATGGAATCAACTGTCGAGGCTGCAAAGGTCTCTAGTGTACGCATCAGTGCTTGTAGTATTGACATTAATAATACTGTTTTGCACGTCAAGGACGACAGACGAAAATAATACGAAAGACAATGTTGAACATGTGAGTCTTATTTTGTTATTATTAATGTAGTATTTATAGTTAATGATAATTTTTTTCATAGCATCTATATTAATCATAATAATTGCTAGGACGACCAGAATAAGAAAAAAAATATTATATGCATTCTCTCTAGGTTTCCGTACGACAAATAATAAATTAATAATATAAAAATATATAATAATAAAAAAAATAAGTATAGAATAAAATAAAACGGAAAACGAAAATTGATACGAAACAACTATTGTGACTTAAATTAATTATTGTTATTTAGGTAAATATGACGTCACTCAAAATATATCAATACTATATTACTATTACTCAAAATATATTTACTAATTTAGAATTTTCAATAGAATTTAATTTAAATTGAAGTAATATAAAAAAAATACGTTACGTCGTTTCGTAATCTCAGTTTATTGTTATTTTAAAGTGCTCCGTATACATTGTATATAAGACCTTAAATCCTAAGATTTAAGATACAAAATGTTATGCACATGAAGTTAAACGAAGAAACAGCTAATTGGCAGTTTAGATAACAATTGTATGTTTTGGAAACTTTTAACAGAGCCACAATAGTTCATTCAATGATTTTTTTATAATCACAATAACGACAAGTAGGAGAATTTCCATAAGTTTAGGTTTTTCCAATTATATCGTATATTAAGCTCCATATGATTCACACGATTTTTACGAAGCTATCTTATTAGGTAAAATTTACAGTTAAAATCAAGTTGGAATAGAAACATCGCCTTGTAAATAATTTCCGTCCATTTATAAACTTTGTGTATTGGAATTTGATATCTAAGCCAATTTTATCACTTTCATACTTTCAACAGGTCTTATATCCCCGTCTTATATCCCGGTCTTATATCAACAACTTATTATATCCCCGATAAACTTATTATATTAATTTTTTTATAAGAAGTATAAATGTATGTAATGTAGAAGTATAAATTATAATATTACAGAATATGGCCAGAAATTCGTCTTTTATCAGTGAACAAGCAGTAAATCCGTTGCTATCTAAGAATGTCGTGGAAGATATAGAAGTATTTGACAGACCGACTTTTACCGGTAAGTTTTGAAAATTGTCTTGGTAAATAATAAAATGAAAACTAGTGTTCTATATATCTACATAACATACATTCACTTATAATTTAAAATGTTTATGCTTGATGTTAATAATTCCAAAACATGGTCGCAGATGGTCAAGTATTCAAAAATATTCTTTTGCTGATTGATTTGCAATATGAGTACGAAGGGTACGGAGCAGCTTAAAAACCTGTATACTCATTATGTATATACAATGACCCTTCCTCTGTCTGTATTTATAAGAGGGTTCTAGAATACCCTTTATACCCTACTATTTCACCTTTCAATTTGTTACCTAGTAACGTATTTATATCAAAGATTCAAATTGTATAGGTACAAGAGTTGTATTACACATTATTGTACATTTAGTGCAGATGTAATACGTAATAGGATTACGACGTTGATACTTGTTTATTGTACAATAAATACTTTTATACTTGAAATTTTCTATTCGATGACATTTTGTGGGCATTACATTTCATTTTGCTTTATTTATTTCTTAATGTAGTGTAGATTATATAAAAGTTAACATTAATCGAAAATTCTTTTGTAATTTTATGCACGTCTTTCGGTCTGCAGTCAAATCTGGTGACAGAATCATTTCAACATCATTTTTGTATGTTTTCAAAAGATAATTTAGATTATAATATTTTTTTTTCGTAGACACAGACATACATATTTATATGTTTGATTCTTTGTAGAATAGCAATTTAAAATAGTTAAAATATTTAATAAATAGCTCGCTTGCCAAATGATCATTCTTAGCTATAATAACTAACCTCCCTTCAGAGATACTAACAGTATTAATAAATTGTAACATACGTATAAGAATTTCGACGTAACTTGATAATGTAGGTATGATTTAGTGGCCAGAGCGCTTGAACGGTTTCCAAGCGGCGCGGGTACATTAAAAAATATGCAGTTTCCAAAAAAAAATATCTAAAAACATTCCAGGTCCAGGCAATGCCCGCCAGTTCGCAGTGGTGCAAGCTTTCAAACACGCGTGGAAAGGCTACAAGGAACACGCGTGGGGCCACGACAACTTGAAACCGGTGTCGGGAATGCCATACGATTGGTTCTCCTTAGGTCTGACTATTGTTGATAGCTTGGACACAGCGTTTATAATGGGGTTGAGTGAAGGTCAGTGTATAGGTCCATGTATTGTGCGTGTTGAAGTGTTCCTTCTTAGTTTTTTAATTGATTCAATAAAACAGGTTTTGAACTTGTGCCTCTTGGAATTAAATACGCCATTTTGGCAAAATTTGTCTGTAAATATATAATATTGTTTATATAACAACGTTTACGTGTGTCCAGTCTGCTAAAGGTCAGCACACATATCAGCTCGGAAACGGATCGTATACGTATCAACTCGCTGTCAATCAGCGGACGGCGGGCCGTAAGCGCGGCTACGGCAATGCAACGTCGCGCTTACGTCTCCCGTCCGCTGGTTGATAGGCGATAGCTAGGCGGCCCATGGTCACTTAGTTTCTGAATGCGGAGTGTCAAACAATGTCAAACAATGTTTCTCATTATACAAGATGGCTATCATTGCCATAGCGCTTGATGAAGAGCAAAGAGAAAATAGACAGATACGAAGAAAAAGATATTGGATACGCAATATGAATAAAGCGAGAAGTACTGAAGAGGAATTTCGGACTATTAAAAAATATTTGATGTATGATAAAGAGAATTTCCATGTATCAAAATACCGCTTTTATAACATATTTATTTATATTATATGAAAATATCGATATTCTATTTCTATATATCGAACTCAGATATCGACATTTTTAAAAACATCGACACATCGAAAATGCTTTCGGCAAGCCGAGGAAACAAACGTAAGCTAGTGTACGTCTCACCGTAAGCGCGCTTACGGTGAGACGTAATCGCACTCACGGAGCCGTTACCAAAGTGGTACGCTTACGTTACGATCGATCGATTAGTGTGCTTTGCATTACACACAAAGAATACTGAACGGCTCGAGTTGATACGTTTACGATCCGTTTCCGATTTGATATGTGTGCTATGACCCTAAAACACGTACACACGTACACGTACCATTGAGCTCTATCGTCATCATGAAATCATAATCCGTAGATCTTAATTATTTGATGTATATATATATATATATATATATTTTTCAGAATATGAAGAAGGTAAAGAATGGATTAGGGAGGAACTTATATTCTCCAAAAACAAAGATGTCAACTTCTTCGAGGTAACAATAAGAGTGCTCGGTGCATTATTAACAAATTATCATTTCACACAGGATAATATGTTTCTTGATAAAGCTGTAAGTGTTTATTAATAATATTAAATATTTATTGTTTTCATCAGGTATTTAGTGGTTTAGTAACATAACGATTCTTTCGTGTTGATTTTTACTTATGCGTTTGTATGTGTATCTGGTGTAGGTAACGTGTAAATATTTAAAATATTTTGTTATCCCATACAAAATAGCAAATTCAATGTCTATTACAGTGAAACTGTAAAGCATATTATATTGCTAAGAGACTTAAGGGTTCATATCCTATATAAGCAGAATAGTAAAGATGTTTCATATATAGGTATAATACGGTATAATGCATCAAAAAGGTAGGCATACATATACCTACCTTTTTTGTAACTGCTAAATACGCTGCCTCGGAATTGTTATGGACGGAAAGCGGAGAATAGTGTTAGCACTAGGTCTTAGCACTAGGTTCTCTTAGCTTTCTATGCATTCAAATTTAAAAATGTCAGGCATGTGAATTTATTTACATTTTTTTATCGTAGACACGCAGTACTTAACACACAGAATAGTACCTGTACCTGTTGCTATTTGTATGGGATCTCCGCAATGGCGCAGCGGCACAGCGTCTGACTATAAAGCGCATATATATATATATATTATATATATATATATATATAGATATATATATATAAGTATATATATATATATATATATATATATATATATATATATATATATATATATATATATATATATATATATATATATATATTATATATAAAATGCGAGCAGCAAGTGAGGTGTCTTATAAATAAACCTGCCTGTCTGTGTCTGTGGGTTCAGGCTAATCTCCTGAATGGATTTTTCATGAGATTTGAAGACAGGAAATTTACATTGCTATTACATATTAGTTAGACACGTCAGATCAGCAGTTAACAAAAACTAACAAAATTATTAATTCTCAAATATCGGAAATATGTCAATTAATATTAATTGACATATTTCCGTTCAATGTAGTTTAAACATTAATTAAAATAAGTGAGTGTGGTTGTTTGTTTTCTAGCTCCTAATCAGATGATAAAAAAATGGTTTTTTTTTTCCTCCGTTCTGTCAATCGACTAATAACCAGGGAATGTTAGTGCAAATGTTATTAGAGCTATTTTTAGTGTCTGTATATTATAAGCCGGAACGGAGCATTAACAAAATAAAGGGAGGCCGTCGTGGCGCAGTGGCACCACGTGTGACTGTAAGCATGAAGGTTTTGGATTTGATTCCCGCTTGTGGGAACAAATTCTTTTCATTTCCTCATTCTGGTAAATATATAAAGCGCGGCGTTAAGTTCCGCCACTCAACACACGATGTCTTAGAAAATTGGGCGGAAAGTGGGCAATGGAGTGTCTTAAAACGGCAGCCGAAATATATAATCAATACAAAATGTTAATTTCAGATAGACCTAGGCGAACGTCTGATGGCTGCGTTTTCGTCTGCCTCTGGTATCCCCTACTCGGATGTGTACCTCGGCACTCGAACTGCGCATGCCCCTGAATGGTCTCACTACAGTACCACGGCCGAAGTTACCACTGTGCAATTGGAGTTTCGAGAACTTTCCAGAGCCAGCAATAATCCTATTTTTGAGGTACATCATATTTAAGATACTTTATATTTAATTAATGTACATATATTGATGATTTTACGCGATTAAGTGAATTAAGATTTGTCCTTGCTAACAATATGCTATTGCGTATATATTTACAGTTTAAAAAGTTTAGTTCTGTCTGGTATTGATGTGGTTTAGATACCCATTTTGACTTTTGAATAAAATGACGCATAATATATATTCGATTTCCCGTTTGAGTAGTTACACCTAAAAAATATGAATTTCCTTCAAAAATTACAATGAAAATGTGTATTTCTCTCTCTCTCTCCTCTCTCTCTCTCTCTCTCTTTGCATAGAGCTGGTGGGTTCGAATCCCAAACTAAATTTGTTTATACTAACTGTAGTCAACATATCGTGTAATTGTGATTGTTTTATCAAATTTAAATATGCCATTGAAGGTTATATGGTAGCGCTATAGAACGGCGTTTGACCGTAAAAGCGATCTGTGGAGGTTCGATTCCCACTCGGAAGAATGATTTTATTAAGATTACTTTTATTTCTCCGCATTGTTAAGACAAAGCACTACATAATGTCTAAAACCTGGTGTTCCCACTCTCTGTTTAGCCTTTCGACTTTTTTTAAGTCCTTTTTTCATCTTGCAAGCGAATTATGAACAGCTACAACTTGGTCTTGTTATAAAACAATGTTATATATGTAAAGTTGGCGAAGGTAAATAATATAGCAAAATAATTAAAACTTTTAATATTGAACTGATCGTTTCGATTCGATCTCTTTAATAGTAGATGCAATGAAAATTTGGTGTGTATTTTAAGATTTGATTTGTGTGTGTGTATATTTTATTTTGGCTTTTTTTGAATAATACGTTTTTTTCTAAACAATGTGCTTTTTTTACAATTATTTCTACTTACATTGGTATGTTAATTGTAACTTGCAAATGCTATTAAGTATTATTAAACTAGAATCCGCTACCAATATCTAGTACCCTTTGGATGCTTAATATAAGAAAATGTAAAACTAATGGCTATGGAGGCTATGGCGAAGTTAGTAAAATTAGAAATAACTAATACGCGAATTTCCATAACATTTTACACTTATATGTTTATGTATATGTGATGTTGACATATACATGAACATATAGGTTTACATTTTTAAAATTAATTTCTTTTTAAATTATAAATATTTAAGTTAAGCTATAAAAAGTTATAAAGCAAGTTGAATTATTATTTGAATTTCATTAATGGAGCATAATTATACATTGTTACCCGTAATTTTTTTTCAGTTTAATCTAACCTGTCGGAATGTATTTTTAAAATGTTATATATATATATATATATATATATATATATATATATATATATATATATATATATATATATATATATATATATATATATATTTTTTTTAATAGCAACCGCGACATTTCTGGTAGTATTTACCATCATTACTATAAGTATTATTAAGTAGCGCCGTTGCGCAGCGGTACTTCACATGCGACGGTTATAGATTTAATTATCACTGAAGGAAAATTAATTATTTTTATTTTCCTTGCTCTAAGTAACACACAGCGCGGCCTTAAGTTGCGCACTATCGAAAAGCGGAAAGCGGTGTACGGAGTGTCTTAACACTAGGTTCCCTCTACTTACCCTGCCATATGCGGGATACAGCGTGAAGCTATAAAAAGATATAAAACAAAGCAATGTTGTAGTCGCCAGTAGTGGTAATCATGGATTTGTAAATTCGATTGGTTAATAGCTAGACACTCTCTCGAGGAAATCGTTATATACGTTTTTTACCGTTGAGTTACGGCATTCATCAATTTCAATCATTTTCATTTTCAATTCAATATCGCTGAGTAACCAAATATGGTGTCTCGTCTATATATCTCGGCGAATGATCTATTTTGAACTGAAATTGCAGCAAGTTAAAAACTATATTATATTTTATTAAAACAGCTTGAACACTCATATTTAAACAATATATATAAAGTTTATCCCAACATATGACATGAATTAAGTGATTGTTAACAATTTGATGGCATATTACATTTTAAATGAAAATAACGTTTGTGTGCATTTCGGTTTATTATGTTATGATTTTTATTTAATTGATATTAATATTTTATTTAGTATAATAAGTGTATATTTTGCGAATTATCTTAACTTGACAAAATCAAATAATTATAGTTATTTGAAGTTTTGAGTGCATGTGAAATCAAATCGCTTTTTCATGACTACATTCATCACCAATAGAATAATCGACGAAAACGTATAAGAAATAATAACATTTACATAACTGAAACAAAATTACCGAAAAAAATTTTCAGGACGCAGCAGCAGCTGTATCAGAGAAAATCCACCAATTGCCAAAAAAACGTGGCTTGGTACCTATATTCATAAATCCGAACACTGGCCAATTTCTGCCGCACGCTACTGTTACGCTCGGCGCGAGAGGCGATAGCTACTACGAATATCTTCTGAAACAGTGGCTGCAGACTGGGAAAACTATTAATTAGTGAGTTCTATTTTTTTTATTATTTTTCTTATATACGCGTATGTTTTTGCTAAGTAGGTAAAAAAAGGTCGTATAAAGGTCGTATCGTTACTTCTATACTAACGCAGTCGATTCAGTACGTCCAGTTACAGGCGTGGCTATGCTTAAACGTATTTCTATCTCCGATTTTTGAAAAACCGTTAATGCTTTTCTTAACATACATTACATTTACAAAAATGTATTGAGAAGCAACTGTCAATATATTAATATCTTTAAATTTTTAGCTTAAGAAATCATTAGGTCCTAGGTTATAGATTTCGCGAATAGCTCGCTTCTGCAAAACAAAAATGAAGTTAATATCGGCTGCATTACCCCAAAGTATAATGCCGTAAGACGTAATATCAAGAAGCTACAGTAAACAAGGCGAGCCGATTCCAAGTCAGTTAATGATCTCATTTTTTTTACCGTGAAAGCTCCTAAACAAAGTCTATTCGCCAATCCATCAATATGACGTCTCCATTGTAATTTGGATTCAATGGTGGTAACGAGAAATATTGTAGAATCAACCGGATCCACGGCTTCACCATTCAAGAGTACATTGGCTTTAACAGTTTTCGTGTTAGGCATTCCAAAAACGACATATTTAGTTTTTCTACTATTCAAAAGGAAATTATTAGCTCTGAACCAATGTACTATATTCGAAAAAGCATTGTTTACATCGTTATATTCATTTAGTCTTCATTTTATTTTAAAAAATAGTGAAGTATCATCAGCAGACTATACTATTTCATGGATCCTTTTGATTAAGGACCAAGAATAGCCTCCTGATTAATGACCTAGGAGATCTCTTGCCATTCACATCAACCCTCTGAATCCTGTAAGCTAAATAATAAGTCAGAAGATCGAGTGCTCGTCCTTTCGGAATCTTATGCCGAAATGACCAATGTACAGTGCTGAACACAATCACTAGCCTTGGACAAGTCACAGTCCATACCAAGAGCATCCTCTTCCATATTTGTATCTACAATAAACTAAAAAAATATTTTAGAAAAATTATGAAATAAGGGAATGATTATAATCAAAATGAGGGGGAATGATTATTAGAAATATACTGATAAAAACGAATAATCATGAAATATCGCATTTTTAAAGTATCAAACTATAAAGATAAAATAGTTACAAATATTACTTTAAAATAAGGCAACAAATGTTTAACATTTCTCCTAAACTTAAAACTCTCTAAAAATTACTTTTTTAGATTACATCATCCTTTACCGTCAGCATTTGAGCGTCTATAGAAAGTGTCATCTTAAAAAATGTTTCCATAAATGAAGTACAATAGACCCTCGATTAACCGGACTAATTGTTGTCGTTAGGCATTCGGATACTAGAAATTGCGGATAATCAAATGTATGACAAATATATTCTTAGATATCGTACAAAATATTACATGTTTATTAAAAACAACAAATACATATCAATAAAAATGAATGTTTATTCGGAGATACAATTTCTTAGATAACATAGGCACACACTCGCACATGTATTTACTAGAATACTGCAGTATAGATCATGGTGCAGTCTTGGTCTTGATAGTCTGGAAATGTAGTAAATTGAAGTGGCAGTGGGCTGGACACATCTGTCTCAGAAACGATAGACGATGGCCCAAACGGGTTCTCGAATAGAGACGGCGTCTCGGCAAGCGTAGCGTTGGACGTTCTCCGGCCAGATGGATCGATGATATAAAAAAAGCGGCTGGTAGTGACTGGATGGCAAAAACTAGATATCGTGCCTTATGGCGTACCCTGGTAGAGGCCTAAGTCCAGCGTCGAAGTGATATAGGCTGATATATATGGATTAATTAATCAATATTCTCATAAAATTGCTACTGGTTCACAACCTGATTTGATTGAGTAAGTTCGATTCAAAACAATACCTAAGGCAAATCACAACACGTATTAAGCGAAAATAGCGAGACCACGACCTAAACGATAAATTGACTTCTTTACATGAGTAATTTGATGCTACCCATAAAGAACTAGCAGATTTGCGTTCTGAAGTTAAAACCTTATTAGCCACTATTATACAAGGTCAGAAAGGTCAATCGGAATCAATGAACAAAATTTATTATGATATATATATTATTAATGAGGTTATGCAGGAAATAAACTTAACTTTAGCAAACCTGTCTATAGAGCAACATGTAATGGAAGCAAAATTTCAAGAATAGAATATCAATAGCGAGAAATATAAGATAAAATTTTTAGGTGAAAACGTTCAAACTTTAAAAAATACTCGGCTATCTTGCGACACAATTATTCAAGAAGCATATGAGAGAACATTACAAAAGAAAAGGGTGATACTGATTGGCTTGTCAGCAGCACAAGGCCTTAAGTTTAAGGTATTTTAAATAACCTGGAGAAAATACTGACCCGCTTCAGGTACTTTGGATCACGATTCCATTGCCTCATATCATATAATTCATATAATGTATTCTTACTACGGTATATTCCTACAATTGCAAAGTCACTAAATTTCATTTTTAAAGCTTTTACATAAACGTTTTCTGTTTAAATTCATTTAAAAGTAATTTAAATATACTGTTATAAGACAATATACTGTTATAATGCAATTCTCTATATCAGATATTTTGTGTCTTACATTTTACCTAAATGTATTCTACTGAAGGTAACTGGCCTGCGTATAATTTTTAAACACACCGAAATAAGAAAAAAGATAGTAGTATTCCTAGTAAACTGCTGACTTCAGTAGGCGTTGTAACCGAAATTACTAAGATATGCGAAATTTTTTATTTTTACTTTTCTACGATCAGTAGGAACCTTGCTAACTGAATACATATGCAAGCGACGAATGTCCAAAGATATATTTTATCACAAAAGACAATCCAAAATGAACTAGTAACAATTACGCAAGCTACTGTAGAAGAAATTCGTAAAATTATTGACTCGCTGAACTTGAACAACGGGCTTGACTGTTTTAGAGAAAGAAACAGAAAAAAGATTAATTTTGCTAGCTATATTTGAAGAATAAAGATTTTTTGTGTAGAAAATCTTGAACACAAGATTACCATTGGGCTTCGATATTCTCGATATTATTTAAAATTTTTTGCACACATGTCCATAGATTAGAAATTACACGGTGGGCTTACAGTATAATATAATGTATTATATAGTTAAATTAATGTTAAAAAAAACGACTGACTGTAGTAAAACCTAAGGTTATGGAAAGAACTCAGTTATTATTATTCTATTATTATTTAGTAATGATACATGTAAATATGTATTTGTCTACACTAACACGCTCGAAATATCTCACAATATAACATCATATATTCTTAATGTTCCAAACACGGTAGAATATTACGGTCTAAAATTAGAATTCAGTCAAGCTGTATAATATTAATACACAATATCACAATTTTACTTATTAAAACTTTCAACAACCATAGTATTATTAACAGTTATTATTATTTTAGAGTGTGATGGTGGTGTGTCCATAAAACCCTATTATTGTACGTTATACGTTTCACTAGTTCACTACTTAATTGCCACGCCCAATATTTTAATATTATTTTATGGTTTGTGACATCTGCACAGGGTTTTAACTTGTTATTACTTGTTTTAGTCTACTCGACGATTACATGACAGCAATGGAAGGAGTAAGGGAATTTTTAGCGAAACGTTCTTCTCCTAACAATCGATTGTTTATTGGGGAGTTGGCATCAGGATCAGAAGTGAGTATTTCTGTCTGTGATATACACTTTTGTAGATGCTTGAACTTATGAGAATTACTTACTTCGTAAACAAAATTATTTTTATCTTGCCATCGCCTACAGATTAAGTTATCATTGATTTTAGAATTCTTAAAAAATATACATCCTTACGTCTTTACTGCATTCAGCTCTTGCTGTGGTTAATATTTAGTTACATAGCTTCCTCCTTTTACGTTGTGAAAACAAAACAAAATTTAATACATTATAAGATGTTGATAGAATAGTGAGCTGACCACCGGCTTAACTCCTTGGAGCGCCATATGACGTGGATTTCGACTAAATGTCATTTGACTTTTTTTCCTTTGGTCCTTTCTATAATCTTAATCATATTTGTACAAAATTTCATGACGATCGTCAATCCAATAAAGTCACATTAATACTATATATAAAATAAGATGTAGTAAGAGACCTAGGTCACAAAGTTATTATATTACAATTAGTCTAAAAAATACGTTCCTGGGTAGAAATTCAATGAATTAATCAACTAACCCATCTACTGTTAAATTTTTAAGTGTGATATTGTATTAACAGTACCTTTCAATTTTATGTGATTATATGAAACTTTATATTATTATGATAGTTAAGTGCACCAATTATAACGATGTCTCGTCTTGAACTAAATTTTCGTTTGTAGACATTCAATCCTAAAATGGACCACTTAACCTGTTTTCTGCCCGGAACTCTCGCTTTGGGCCATGCTAACGGCCTACCAGATTGGCATATGACCATGGCAGAAGAACTTCTGTATACTTGCTACTTAACATATGCCGCACACCCAACATTCCTTGCGCCAGAAATTACACATTTCAATATGGTAAGTTTATAAGTTATTCTCGTATCCACCGAGGAATATTTTTGGCTTGCAATATGCTATAAGTATAGTGCATGTAAAATTAGGTTTACGGTCGTATTTACTATCAGATAAATTATCACTTTATTCATATATATGAGCGCTAATGAACACAATAATAATAAACATATTGCAAGCTTGTTACGTTTCCACACTACCCGGCAATCGCTTAGCCAGAATTCGCGTAACTTGTTTACTGCATTCCATCAAATCTAAGAATTGTAACAGCAAGTAATGTAAAACGTAGTGTCATTTTTCATTCAATGTTTTTTTTTTTTTTTTGTTCATGTTAGTTTTAATATTAAAAATAATTATTCACTCTTGTTTTCTCACATCGAGCAAGCAGTCACCATTTTAGTTAATAATTTATATAGTATAATTTTTTTTTTTGGATCTTTTTAAATTTTTTTTTGGATCCTACGCTGCCACCGTACTTAATTAGCTCAAAAGATTTTATGAAAATAAATACAAAAATTACTGTTATTTGTTCTACTACACATTAGATGGCGCTGATCCAAATGAGCCAAAAACTGAATCGCGCTATGGTTTGGTTCAGCTATATTTTGTTGACAACATTTGTACCAAACTAACTTACACATGAACAGGTCAAGTGGTCCCGCCAAGTCACCTACCTGGGCGTCTCCATAGAAAGGAAACTTTCCATGTCGGCCCAGGTAGCCAAAGCCAGGAACGCAGCGCGAGCTGCGCTGGCCCTGCTGCGTCCCTTATTCCGATCCCGCCTTCCCCTCCGCACCAGGCTGGGTTGTACAAAACGTACGTCAGACCCCATCTGACGTACGCGTCCCCAGCTTGGTACTCCCTCACGAGTCCTAGTCTTCGGAAGGTCCTTGAGACGGTGCAAAATGTGGCTCTCCGACGAGTCGTCCAGGCTCCTAGATACGTGAGGAACGCTACCATTCAGCGCGACCTCCGTATCGAAAGCCTAGAGAGTCACATCACCCAGCTAGCTGCCCGCGTCTACTACGGAGCCGACGCCTCGGATCACCCTCACATCCGAGACATCGCTCCGTGGCACTCCCGTCCGCCGGACGCCCGAAGACTACCTCGAGACATCCTTCCCCCTCCTTCTGATTCCTGAGCTGCTACCAAGGTCGCTGGTCGCCTAGGCTGAGCCTCCCCGGGATCACCGAGGGGCTCATTCGGCCGGGCTGACCGCCCGGGTAGCGCATAGCTCACTCCTCTCGTCCAGTCCTTCTAAATCCTGTCCCTCTTTAGGACATTTTACCTCGGGCTAAACACCCAATCCAAGGACCCGCCCATATTCATGGGCGGCGGAAGAGCCTAACGGCAAGAGGGCACTGCCCTGAAGCCGTTTTCCTCTCCCCCCTCGGGGGTCGAGAGAGAGAATACATCATAGTAACTTACACATACTAAATAGGAGGCTCTCCCTCAACGTGGCAAAAACCCAGGCGATTCTCTTCGGGCGCCCCAAAGTGAGCCCTCCTCCGCTAACCCTCCAAGGCATTGAGATCCAGTGGAAGAGGACGGCAACTTACCTGGGCGTGGTCATAGACTGGCAACTGACGATGACTGCCCAGGTGAAGAAAGCTAGAAACGCGGCAAAGGTCGCGTTGAACCTCTTGCGTCCCATATTTTGTTCCTGCCTTCCTCTTTGGACTAAACTGGCCATTTACAAGGCCTACGTCAGACCACATCTGACGTACGCAATACCGGCCTGGTACTCCCTTCCCAGCCAGCGCCAACGGAACCTCCTGCAGGTGTTACAAAACACCAGCCTGAGACGTGTCGTCAGGGCGCCTCGCTACGTGAGGACCGCTACCATACAGCGTGACCTCCGTATCGAGAGCCTTGAAGAGCACATCTCTGAGCTCGCTTCCCGGATGTTCCACCGTGCCGATACTCCGGATCATCCTTTTATCCGAAATATCGTACCGTGGCACACTCACCCCCCGGACGTACCAAGAAGGAGGAGACTCCCTAGGGATATCCGCCCTGACAGCGTTCCAGCTCCCCATAAAGACTATCCATTTAACCCTAAACACTGAATAATTTCAGGGTCCAGGCCCAACACAATGACACGTCCATATTAATTGGCGTCGGTGGAACCCACGGCCAGAGGGCATTGCCCTGATGCCGTTTCCCCTCTCCCCCCTCGGGGGTTGAAAGAGAAGATTATTTGACCCGACCATACTAAATATTACTTAACACTTTGCTGACCGGTGATTTTACAGAGAAAGTTTGTCATGCGGCCGGTGATTTTTTATTTTACGTAACTACATATCATGATTTGTCTTTTTGTCTATCTTTTGTGCGTATGGCATCTCTCAAGAACTATTATATATATTAAATGTAACTTTTTTTATTGTATAGCTGCTAAGCCAGACGGGATATGATGATCTTTTCCCACGATATATGAAACTCCAAGGACTAGAACCTCATGTAGATCTCCAGAACAACAAAACTTCATAATATGGAAATATCACCTCAGCAAAAGTTCAGATATTTGGGATACATATGCAAAGTCTACTTAAAGTTCAAGGACTAAATACCCAGTACTTGACTGGCGAGAGATTGTTAAGTCGGTAACATTCAGATACCTTGGATCCATAATGCAAAAATCCGTATGCATCGATCACGCTGTCCGAGGCAACTTCAGCCAAGCAGAGAGAGGTTACTTGTATAGTCTGTAACCGTAGACAACAGCCCAAGTTCAAAGAGATGATGTTCAAAAGCATAATCCAGTCGGTTATTTCATAGAATTGGCATTACAATGAATACTAGCCAGCATCTTGGCACACTCAGGTGCTGGACGAGTGCTTGAGACGGTTTTGCCTAACCTAGCCTAAGAAAATGCCTTGATATGTCTGTTCCTGGACTAAGGTTCACTCGCTTCCAGAGACCGCGTCTACGGACGCTAATAGTCAGGCAAACGTACATATTATGTCATGTAGAACCATTAAAAGGTATTTATCCGAGCCGAGAAATTAGTAAAATCGGTGGTGTGAGTTGACGCACCATCGCCACGTTATGCCTTAATCTTAATTTAGTCACCTAAATGAAAATGAGAAATTCCCTAAAAGAAAATGCATCATGTTCAGGTGGATTCCGTACCGGCAAGACGAGACATTTCTGGAAATTCAGTTCGGTGATACTTTGACGCTTATGATTAAACATTTCAAGTAACAATAGACGCTACAGTGCTAATATTGATCAGGCTATCAAATAATTTCCGATGGCTTAGATCTATAATAAGCTTGTAATGTGATAAAAAATCGGATGATCGATGATTATCGACTTTGTGACATCTGCGATAGCAAAACTCCACGAAAAGTAACAATAGCCGAACCACCAAAGCTAAAAAGATGTTTTATTATGCTTATGACTAATTGCACTAAGTGAATATACGCATATGTCAATGCCAGTGTCTACTATAATTTGGATTTTTGTTTTAAGAGTCCATTATGTATAGACTACTTGAGGAGTTAGTGCCTTCATTGTTGGCCAATAGTCGATAGTCGTCGCAGAGTCTGCAGCAGTTGTGGTTTGTTGACTATGTGGGTAACAAACTTGTTTGGTCAACTCTCCGACTTGCTAACACAGCACGATACCTGGCGCTAATGAGGATAATATGGCTGACATGTGACAGGCGCAGGTGATAGCCATGGTGATACGGGGTTACAGGACCATCTCTGGTGAAGCGGCGTACTTGGTGGCTGAAGTCCTACCATGGGATCTGGACGAAATTACTCAGGCCTCTAGTGACCTGGCATCGTCAACTCGACACGAGGAGGAGCGGATTTCGCTAACTTCTCGTTCTGTGTTTATTTCGTATCCTCTAGTTTTTAACTTGACTCTAGTCGTACTTTTTGTATAGACATATTATAAGATGTTAATGTATTTATAGTTAATATTTGATTGCTGAAGTGCGTTCTAGATTGAACAGTAGCTGATGCTGTCAAAAGCGTTATCGTAGTAAATAAAGGCCGTATACAGAGGCCTATTATTGGCCTGTATTTTTCTATGATCCGTTCTAGTACCTGTATGTGATCTGTTGTGCTAAATCCTGATCTGAATACTGCTTGTTCCTTTGGTTACTGCCTATCGATGTCGTCAGATATCTTTAGAATTACGGATGAGAATATTTATAGTATTTGTGTGTATGTTTGTGTATATGTATGTATGTATTATAAATTAAATTTATTTTCACATATGTATTGCACATTTTTGTCGCCTCGCTATTTTTGGCGCCTTCACCCACTTCCACATGTTGGCTGGAAGAAATCTCTGTTAGAGATAAGTACACCTCTGCAAACTTTATTACTGCATATGCGCTTGCTATATTATGTTTTTGTGCAATAAAGTATATATTAGTTCCACTGACTACTTGTGCCAAAAATCATATGACCCTGTATTGTCAACTATTATCACGACGAAGTGAATATTTTTGACCTGTCCCTCAGAATAAATTGTAAACAAGACTTTAGATATCCCTTTACTTACCCTCTTTGACATTAGTGCTTTTCGCCAAATTCGCAGCCAAAGATTTTTAATGTGCGGAGTCTTTACAGTTGCTACTTGTCGTCTTCGCGAGTCAATATTAGTACTATACGTTAAAAATAATTTAAAAGAACAATAATATTTAAATCCACTTTTGTTTATGTATGGGATTTCTCTCAACGATAAATTCAATTACAGCATTTTCAATTTATATCCATATTGTTTTTTCTAGGCCAGTACTACTGATGATATGTATACGAAATCAGCAGATGCCCACAGTCTGCTTCGACCGGAATTTGTTGAAAGTCTTTGGTACATGTATCAGATAACGGGGAACACTACTTACCAGGATTGGGGCTGGCAAATATTTCAGGTATGTTTCTTTAATTTTAGTTGTATATTTGTAGATATCATGGCCATTATAAATAACCGAGATATTACCACAAGTACTTATTCACTTACGATAAATAGAAAATTAATAGATATAGAAAGGCAAAAGTAATAATTTTAAATTAGGAAAAACACATTGCTTTTAACAACTACCACAGTTTAAACCCGCACGTTGTTGCCGTTGAGATGGCAAATTATAAAATAAAAATTCAAATATTTACTGATTATCCAAAATTTACATCTTGGAGTTTAATTAAAAAAAACAACAAACCAACTTTATTTGCAAAACAAATTTAACACAACAAAAATATCGGGGGATTGTATGAATATTAATATTGCGTTAAATTATTAAAAACTGGTAGACGCAACTTCCTTGGCATGGACCTATCTGATCCTTGCCATACTACTATCTTAGTACCTACCTCTGCTATCCTTTTTCATAGAGATTCATGAGATTGTATTCCACGTGAAAGGGAGAGTGTGTGTCATCATTAAATATACTATGAAAAGGTCCCAGTTTTATAAATGAGCGTCTTTTTATCGTAAAATATATTTTACATCATGCATACCGGAAGAAACTAATTTAGGAGAGTCTTGTGATATTTTGTTTCAAATGATTTCGTTATTTCCACTACTACAACTATTACTAATTTTACATAATGTTTTAGTCGTTTAGTGGTGGCCTGTGCTAGTACATACTTTTCTTATCTACCTTTTTTGTAGTTAATCGTTCAAATTTAGCTTTGACCTTTAAATTAAAGGTTAAGTGATTATGTTATTAATACTCGATACAAACGCTCGGTCTGGAACGAATTAAACAAATTTTTGAAGTACAAAGAAGAGGAAAATTGGGGGGAAAAATAAATTGACCGCCACAGTGCGTTTTTCTGTCAAGGACTTTATGACTTTATGCTTATGGGGATTTTATATTGTATTATGTGAACGGATGAGTTACATTTTAGTTAATGATGATTATTATTATTTTTTATTTATCTACTTCTAGAGATCTCCCTTTCTAAGAAGGGGTATTTTGGTACTAAGTTTAGTATGAGTGCTTTTTGCATAGTGTTAATAATCGTATAAGTTAATAATCTTTAAAATATCTAAAATATTGTGTATTCGGTATTATTCCTGTTGTGGATATAACTATTGGCACAATATGAACTATTGCTGCTTTCCATTGACTTTTATTGCCAATGCTAGTTCCTAATATTTCGTATTTGTTTCAGCGATGGTAGATTGAATATTATGAGAATTAGGAACAGCTATGTCGATAGGGTATACAGTGTTTGAAATTTTATTGTACAAGGTGATATCTGGTCTATTGTAATGTACTGTTTTATCTGTCAGAATGGTTCGATCCCAATATAAGTTATAATGGCTATTTTCGTGGACTGTATTTGGTTTTTATTTATAATAGGGTACCTTTTGCTCCATAAATTTATAACTATGTGCCAAATACTGGTGTAAAATAGATGCAACTTGATCATGTCTATGCTTATAGTCGGTTTGTGCTAATGTTTTACAAGCGCCTGTTATGTTCTGAATAGTTTCAGATGAGCTATTGCAATGTCTGCATAAATTAGAACCTTCTGTTATTACTTTAGTAATATATATTTTATAATTTCTGGTAGAAATGACTTGATCCTGTATAGCAAGTATTAAAGCCTCTATTTCTGGGAGCAGTACACGTTGTTTGAGACATAAGTCTGGTTCAGATCATTTCGGTGTCTTCCATGAAGAGACTTTCTTGCCGTCTTGCTATTTTTTATTATTATTATTATTGTTGTAAAGAAATCATACAACTCACGAGTATAGTTTTCAGCAACAACTTGTAAATATATACAGGACAGTCAGAGATTAACGGTGTTTTCAGATATGGCTATTCGAACTTTAGTGTTTTATTAAGAAATATACGAGATTTTCTTTGTTTTGCGTATTTCTTAAGTCCTTTACTAAATTACTTGGTCTAGTTTGTTTTCATAGTGTGATTTTTACTGTGTTTGACAGGTAACTTTATGCCAGCCAGACGGTTATATGTGAGAATCAAATATTATATCAATATTAGAGCTCATACAATTCTGCCAAAAGTACAGCGACATTCTACCAAATGTTTTCATAAACACTGGTAAAAAACGGAGAATATATAATCCATCTACAATCACAATATCGATGTTTTGTTCATCTAAATCAATTATCCCTCTAAACGGCCTATTGAGGGTTACAATGTAGGGTGACGATGAGGGAGATAATAGATATGCCAAAGCTTTTGGCAACTCTAGTGTGTGATCAAGGGAAATTCCTAAAAGACAATCGAAGCCATTTCGTTATTTTTTTTTATGAGAAACACAAGGCAATCGAGCGTTCGCATCACCTGTTGGCAAGTGATCATCGACGCCCACGACCCCGTGTAACATCTAGGCGTTACAGGTGCGTTGCCGGCCTTTAAGGTAGAGGTAGACGCGCTTTTTGAAGGTACCCATGTCGTATCGACCTGGAAACACTGCCGCTAGCAGGCTACTACACAGTTGTGTGGGTCGTGGTAAAAAGTTCCTACGGAACCGCACTGTAGTAAAAAAATCTGGTTAAATTAAGACCTACCGGCTTTCTATAGAATTTTTTTTTGTACATGAGGTAGTTCAGTTAGTTACAGTTTCAACACTGTTGTCTGCGATTCATTTTTAATTTCAATTCATGGCAATTTTTTTACACACAAACGCCTTTTCACAATTCTTTTAAATTGTGATATAGAACATTATCGGGCATTTTCGACTCGACGCAATCGAGTTACAGGCGCGGTAAGCAAAATCATTTATATATTTTTCTTAACATACATAACATTTACAAAAATATATTAAGATGCTACTGTCAAAATATTAATTTCGTTAAATTTTTGTATGTTAATTTAAGGAGTCTTTAGGTCCTATGATATAGATAGCGCAAATAGCTCGCTTCTGCAAAACAAAATGAAATTAATAGCGGCTGCATTACTACAAAATATAATACCGTATTATGCCATACTATGAAAGTAGCAAATAATGTTCCGTTTGATTTTAGAGTTCACCATTTTTAAACACAACACGAAAAATAACACCGCACTTACACTTACACTCGCAAATACTTTCTACACTGGGCCTATATCCGTTAGGGTAAATAAAAATTGTATTTCAGTTTTAAAAATATATAAATTTATTAAACTGAGAATAAATACTCCAGAGACTATAGGAATAAGAAAATATAAATAATAGGAATAGGAAAATATAAATGGCGTAAATTTTTATTTCATCATCATCATATCAGCCGTAAGACGTCACTGCTGAATAAAGGCCTCCCCCATTGAGCGCTATAAATACCGTTTCTGGGCCGCCCTTATCCATCGGATTCCGGCGATCTTTACTAGGTCGTCGGTCCACTTCGTGGGGGGCCTGCCACGCTACGTCTCCCGGATTGTCCCGGATTGTTCTGCGAGCTATGTGCCCTATTGCCCTCTGGGTGACATTTAGCCTTCTGATGAAGCCCATAGTATGCGACCACGTCTCTGCGCCATAGGTTATCACTGGTAGCTTTTGGACTTTAGTCTTGAGTCACAGTGGTAATTCGGACGAGAAAATATGTCGGAGCCTCCCGAACGCTGCCCAGACGAGTTGGATTTGACGGATGACCTTTTTCTCAAAGTTGGACCTACCTAACTGGACTGTTTGTCTCAGGTAGACGTACTCGTTAACAACTTCGAGTGTAGTCACCGATCTTGACAGGGGAGGGTCTAATGTGGTGGTTCGACATTATTTTTGTTTTATTCCTGTTCATTCTGAGACCCACTTATTGGTAAAAGCTACTGAGGTCATTGAGCATTGCGCCTTAGGTCTTTCAAGGTCTTCCAAGTTCATAGGTCATAAGTATAGGTCTCAGCCATGATTATGATATCGTCGACAAAACGAAGGTGTGTCAAATAGGCGCCATTGATGTTGATGCCGAGTCCTGTCCAGTCCAGAAGCTTGTAAACGTCATACAGTGCACCGGTGACCAGTTTCGGAGATATGACATCTCCCTGTCTCATGCAACGCTCCAACATAGGATTCGAGATCTGGTCTTTGAGGCAGACTGACATAGTGGCGTTTTCGTACTAGCTAGTGTTGAAGTACATTTCGATATTTAATTTAATTCGATAAGTAATTAATTCGATAGTCAATTCGATAGATTCTAGAGGGACTGAAGCACTGCCTAGGTCTCGATCTAATCGAAGGCTTTCTCATAGTCCACAAACATGAGACAGGGGCTAGTTATGCTCTTCAGTCTACTGTACCACTACGTTCCTGTGCCACGCTCGTCGCGTGGTACCCTTGTGTATGACAGGATCGAACAGCTTTTGGAGAGCTTCCAATATTGGCTGTACGCCCGCTATTAGCAGCTCCGCTATTATCCCGTCATCACCCGAGGCCTTGTTGTGCTTAAGCTGCCTGAGAGCCATACTAATCTCGCACAGATCAATGTCTGGGATATCGTCGGTATAGTGTAGAAGAAGTGGGTTATTGGATTTGTGGCCGCACTGCAAACACGTGATCGTGTTGACGTGTATAACCGTACGTATAACTTCTCTACCTCAGCCATAAACTCTGGTCCGGAAGATATGATCCTGCCATCCTCGATCTTCAATTCAGTCAGTCGGCTTTGCCCAATGGACAGATCCCTGGCAAATACCGTAGAGCCTGTGTTTGGCTCAATAGCCGCCTCAACATTTTTGGTGTTGATTTGGCGTATATCGCGTTTCAGGGACTTTGAGATCTGTCGTTTGAGCCGCCGACAGACTGTCACGCCGCTTTAAGTTAAATATGAGTATAAGTTTTTGTTAAACTAAAAAAGGTGGGAGAAACGAACCAGCGGCATTACAACAACCGATGACCGTCGTTAATTGACCACGTTCTACACTGGCAATTATGCCCACCTGTTTCTTTCCTTTTATTGATAGCACTTTAGGTACTTTATTGGTGGTTGTTGATATACCTGTCTCAATCATATTATATAGTCTAGATGCATCGATATCATATTTTACAGTCAAAGTTTCAAAGTTTTCATAATATCTTCCAACTTCACGTCTGTTGAAACCTATTACCCTTCAAATGATGTTGCTTCTGGAGTCCTGAAGGAAATTTGATTATGACGAAACAAAAATTACGTTAGAGTAGATGTATTAGTATTAACATAGATGAACGCAAAATTTCTGCACTCGTCTCGAGGTAGTCTAAAAAAATAATAATCCATATGCTTGAGATAATAATAACAATAATCTCTATCTAATAACTCTATCTCCTGATCTTTAGTGAAAACAGGACGGAATCGACCCAGTTTTGCAGCAGCGCTGCCTGTTATCACATGTCTGTACAAGGTTGCATAGGCCAACCTATTCTTTATAGCTGTGCCCTTTATTGACTCTCCAGCTTTGCACAAGTTAATGGCTGTTTGTATGACATTTTTATCCCATTTTATTTTATATTTATTCACGATCTAAAACAAATGAAGAACACTAATTCGTAATCAAATAATTCGAAATTGCGGACTAAGTGAATACTATATTAACTTTGCCAGACTAGGTAACTTTTGAGGTTAACACAATAAACACTAATAATTCTGACCCATTGTTATATACACTATAAAAACCTACTTCGAAATGCTACTGAATGAAAATTATCCTAAAGACCAAAAAGTAGTGATACTGTAAATCATATCAATATACTTACTTAGTATAATCAATATTTTTTTCACAACAACACAAATCTTCACTCCGTGAATGGCACGCGACGTGGCCCCTCACTCTAGTGTTTGCCTTGCACTAAGCCAAGATTGCCGAGCTTTATTGTACTGGTGTGTGTGATTAATTAAAGAGTAGTGGGAAGTATTCACCTTGCCCAAGGTATTCACTTTACCCGGTATTTCCCTAATTAAGAAAACCGAAAACCTAAGGATGAACTGAAATTAAACAAAACTAGTTAAGGCT
The DNA here is from genome assembly GCA_037127375.1 of Dione juno. Lineage (NCBI taxonomy): Eukaryota > Metazoa > Arthropoda > Insecta > Lepidoptera > Nymphalidae > Dione > Dione juno. The sequence continues at coordinate 9,028,641 of JAXRJS010000004.1, read as the reverse complement.
ATGAACGCTATTTATTACTAAAACTTAACTATAGCTAATAAATATTACGTTCTTATAATCAACGTAGATAAATGTTCCATATAAAATAAAATATTTTAATACTAAAACAAAACAATGGGATCGGGGATTACCCCACATTAAAATGTGGGGTACAAATGCCCTAGAAATTCCGCAACACTTTTTCAACCTGTAATTCGCGGCACAGTATTGGCCTTGAATTCTCCAGTTCCTTTGTTCGTTCGTTTGTGTCGCCTCATAAATAAACATACAATACAATTGTTATTGCTTGGAAATCACTTCGTACACCTTCGTGTACGAAGGATCGCCTACAAAATGTAACGATGGCTATGTATGTATATAGTAGTGTTATTTATGCTTTTTTTGTTATTATATATAATTTATAATTTTTCACTCTGTAGTCTGCAAGGATATTTGTTACTAACAGCTAGAAGGCTTGTGTCTAATTTTTTACTCATAAAAAAAAATTAAAAAAATTGCATACGGTGCTTATCGTAACAAACATATGTTTGAGTCTTTGATTTTTTTAAGTATTAATGTGTCAGTTTTATTTTATATTTCTGTACTGTTTTTTAAAATAAAATTAAATATAAATAAAATCATTAACAATTTCATATAGATACAGGGCAGAAAACAAGCATATATAACACAAAACTGATGTAAAATAACCTATATGAACTATACGGTATGAAGGGGTAATTGCGAGATAACCTCCCTAAAATCACGCACAATACCACAAACCAATATTTAAATATTTGAGGTTAGAATAGCGATATATTCGATATTCCTATTCTATGCGGTCACTTCCTTCGAAAGAACAATATTTAAATTAAATTTGATAATTTAGGCAGCCACATTGCCATGATTCATATTCGAAATTACCAAAAGGCATTTCATCTTCAGAGGTCAATCTGGAAACCCATCAAGATACCCTTGAAATCTTCTAAGGTATTGAAATTTAAAAAAAATATCTATCAACTTTCCAATTTTTTTGAAGCAGGGACCTTGTTGAGATCTGGGTGTCAGATGGAAGTTGATGTAGACAATGTTAATAATGATTGTGATGATACTGCTATTGTTGTTAAATTAATAGTATTAGCTCGTCCCACTTGTATATTTAAATCTTGGCGCAGCATTTGGCTCTCGGGTTAATTGTATGTAGCATTCAAAAAATGATACTAAGCCGACATTGTAATGTAAAACTCTAACTCCGTTTTCTTGATGTATTTTATATTAAAGAATAAATTTTTTTTATGCTTTCTTGAAAATTCAATATTGGTATTTTAAAGCAGAATTTTTGCTCTGATATTCAAAGTCAAATTAAATAATTTATTAAAATAAGAAGTTACAAGCTTAATTTCTTGAATTCCGATATATTCGATATTCCTATTGCATATTACGATTTAAAACTCCAATACCAATCAACTTATAAGAAAGTAACAGCTGATCGCGAAATTATAAGATAAACAGAAATCAAACTCATCTCAGAGCAGTTACAAGATTTTATTACACATATGTACGAAACATTTATAAATAACGATCCGACGAAAAATAAACATGACAGATTTAGCAACAATTTGCTATCTTACTTCTGAAGGTACACTGATTTGAGGATCGTTGGTAAAAGTGGCGACTATATCTGACCACATTGTTTTCCATGACGATGTTATAGTTGATAAAGGTAATGCATTCCCCGATTGACAAAAAGCGACAATTAACCCCTACATATTAAATCGTTTTAAAGTATTTTCTATTGGCTGGTCGTTTGATTCGGCTTGCAGAAGTGGTTCTTTTTTCATAATCTTGCTTGACAAACTAAACGATATGCTGATCCATTGGTTGAACCAATGTACAAAAGATGTGCGGAAGAAACATCGCAGTATTGCACTTATACTCAGTTGTCAGTTGTTTTTTAGAAGGATGACCGGGAGCATTATTAAGAAGTAGTAAAGCTTCTGAGGAAAATTATGATTTTTTACCCATTTTTTAATTTCTGGTACGAACCTTTCATTGAACCATTTTTTTTAAATATATTTCCTCATCCACGCACTTTTTTGTCCATTGCAAACGCAAATCAAAGGCGTTAATTGCAGCTTGTGCGGTACTTGCACTTGCGCAGTAGTTGCAATCAATTCATCATCATTTTCCTGATTCATTGTTGTGTAACTAGAAATCTCTAGTAATTTTCTCGTTGGATATATCATAAATAAATATATGATGATAGATCATAAATAATATTTTCCTCTTTATCCATTCCATGACACCAGGTTTCCAAATCATCCGGAATTAAGTGATTTAGCAACAATTTGCTATCTTACTTCTGAAGGTACACTGATTTGAGGATCGTTAGTAAAAGTGGCGACTATATTTGACCATAACTTTATCCATGACGATGGCTTGACGGTTTTGTGCCAAATCCGATGAAAAGTTTCCTCTATGTCCAAACTGACCGCTAAGGTTTCCCCATACTCTCAACCGCAGTTGCCCAGTTATGGGTCAGGTAGATTAACAGATCACTAGCTGACCGGCTTTGACGTAATAGGTTCTGACGGTCACTGATCAGCCGTTGGTCCTGAAGGTACCGTACGAGCTCGCGGTTAATAATGGACTCCATTTTTTTAGAAAGTAAGCAGGTTATGGCGATAGACCGTTAGTTGAGTGGATCAGAGCGATCACCCTTTTTAGGGATAGAGTGTACCAACGCTGTCTTCCATGAAGGCGAGACAACGCCAGTAGAGTAGAAGTTCCAAAAAGACGCGTGAAAACCGGAATTAACTCAGGAGCACAGGTCTTTGGCACAATGGGAGGAATACCGTCAGGCCCACTGGACTTGTAGACGTCTAAGAAAAGGAGAGCTCTAAGGACGGATTTTTGTTTAAATTTGGTTTCCGGCTTAAAACACTTGCACCGCGGGATGTTTGGCGGTGGTTTTCCCCGTCATCCAAAGTCGAAGTGGATGCAAAGAGGTTTCCCAAGAGATCGGCGTTCCGCTTTTAAATCGTGGATTAAAGTGTCGGCCTCGGATTTGAAATACTGAAGCCAATTAACGAAAATTGATTCAGTTCTCCAGCCTGAGTCAGAAATAAGCCACCATGTTACCATTACTGTCCATCATAAGCAATGCATTAATTTTTTTTAAATATGAATTCACCACCATTCTCCTGCATTAAAGTAATTTATAACTGTGTTTAAGAAACCGCGTTCTGCACTGGTACATTTTCCTACTTGTTTTAATCCTTTCGATGCGAGTATCCTGGAGTTTCGTGGTACAATACTAATCCCCGTTTCATCAATATTGTTAATTGAATTCGACTTAAATTGGTATTTCATCATCAGTGCTTTTAAAGCCAATCTTTACCTTAATTGAAATCATTTGCTATGTTATTAGCAGCAGCAAAATCAAATATTATTTTTTTTAGGGTAGAAATTGTTGTCGCAAAGATTTTAAGAGATTTTAAAATTAATTCAATCAGTTCGTTTTCTTGAAATTAATTAAAAACTGACTGTTCTGTGTTTCCTTCCTTTCCTGTTTTTGGTATAGTAGTAACACTTGATCAAATAATTTCACTCTGGGAATATCAACTTCCCTGCCGCCTGCCAAAGAGCAGTCATTTTCTCTTTAATTTCGTGCTCTTTGTAAAATTTCAATAGTGTAAGCTGGTTGTTTTTTCTCAATATATTTTTGACGCATCTGGAATAAAGAAATTTTGATAAATAATGGGGTGATTACGGACGCCCGTTATTACCCCAAGCCACATTTGTCCACAATTGATCCAAACGAGTTAGAAAAAGTAAAACATCAAAATGTTTAGTTAAACAAAATGTATCAAGGCGTTTTGGTTGTGTCGTCGTCATTAACATCGTAAATGATAGAAAATATGTACAGTTATTCTTTGAACAACAGTCACCTTCATGTCTTGGTTTCTTTCCTTCACAGTGCAAAGTGCTTATGTCATACCGTTGCCTATAAGTCAATTCGTGACTACGCCAATGTTATTTGGATGAGACTGAAGAGCTAATTCGTAAATGAGAGCGTCTTCAAAATCCCGCTTTACGCTTTGTTTGCGGTCTACGACAGTATGACCACGTACCTCATTTTCGAGAATCCACGCTCGAGAGAAGAAGTCTTGTGTTGTTACAATAACTAATCATAAAAATATGTCGCTTGATAGTTCTTTTTTCAAACCACAAGCTTTTTTCATCTTTGATAATGATGGAAATTGTTGTTGGAATTGTTGTTGTTGGAAAATGTTTACGACCCGTAAAGTAGCAAAAAGTTTTTATTTTACACGTCAATACACTCATGTTTCAAGATTCAAGGGACTATACATTTTAACTTAGTTGATAGTTTGGTGTTTGTGTATAATATAAATATACACGAATCAAACATACTCATAGAAACTGTCCAAAATATAGATCATCATCAGGCATTGGCATCAATGACTCGATTTAATGGTATACTTGGAATTGTATTTTAATGAATAATATTGTAACTTGAATGTAGTTTCAAAATTACATCTATCGTATATGACATTGTAAATTTTTATTGCCTCAAACCAAATGACGTCATTTTGAGCAAGAATTAAATTTGCGTATCTTACATTAAAATAGTATTGTATCCTCTGAGTCGCCAGCAAGAAGCTATAATAAAGTGGGTAGAGGTGACAACACAACTTTTCCTAATGGGCTATTTTCTCATTGACATGAAGTTCCTTAATAACTTGTTAATGGAAGTATTGGTTATAGAGGACTGCTGAGTAGATTTTTATTCAAAGATCCACTCGTAATTATCGAAATATCGTAATTTTCAAGCCGGACAGCAGTAAGACTTAACTTGGACACAATAGTCCGATCGTTCGCATTTCCCGATCATTCAATGATTGTTTAAGAGTAGATATAACATTAGACGTTGGTTATGACAGGCTTGGTTATGACAGGCTCTTGTAAAAAATATTAACCATATATTTGTAAATAAAATACTCTAGCTTAACAAGTATTAAATATATTAAATATATTTTTATTTTATGTATTTTTACGTACCTTAAACTGATTTCTATTATTGTTGGTAAATTATGCGTTATCCTTTAAATGATACGGCGTGGGGTTATGTATATAGTAAATAAATCCAATCAGCAGCAAGTATATTTCAAATTGAATCAAACTGGATACGGTGTGCAAATTTGATTAAAATCGGTCTGAGTCTATCGTGGACAAACAACGAGACACGTAATTTATATACTCGTATATTAAGATGCAAAGATACTTATCAGTTATCACTTAGCCATTAATAACTGAATTCATCATAAGTTAAACAAAATTGTAATATATAAATGGGGACTTTTTATATTACGTGAATTTCACCATGCACAAATATTGATTGAAGATGTTGATTATACAGTTATATATTTATAATTTATCCAGGATAATATTTGGGCTTGAATATGAAATACCTACATTTATAAAAATTTGCATCGTGAAGTTGTATAATTATATTTTAATTGACTATTTAGGTCATCACTGGCAACACACACTGGTCGAAGACTTTTTTAGTCTCGAGACACTGCGGCAATTCGGACGAGAAGATGTATCGGAGCCTCCCGAAGGGTGCCCAGCATGCCCCAGTTGTATTTAAAGAATGACCTTTTTCTCGAAGTTGTAACTACCTTATTTGACTGTTTGTCCCAGGTAGCGTCCTAGCGTCACCGATCTTGACAGGGGTGGGTCTAACATGGAATCCGATGGATGGTAGGTTTCACTACCCGGAACCGATATTTCTGGCGTTCAATGGGGGAGGCCTTTGTCCAGCAGTGGATGTCTCCCGGCTGATATGATGATGATGATGATGATGATGATGATGATGATGATGACTATTTAGAACACTAAAATATAATCTAAATGTTCTTTTCTACAGCGTTATTAACATATTTTTTTAAATTGTTACAGGGATTCGAAAAGTACGCCAAAGTGCCAAATGGATATACTTCGCTCGCAAACGTCAAATCTGAGAAACCGATCACTCGAGACATGATGGAATCATTCTTTCTATCGGAAACACTAAAGTATCTCTACTTATTATTCAGTGATGACCGATTCGTTATAGATCTTAGCAAGTATGTCATCAATTCGGAAGCTCATCCGTTACCAATTCATAAAAATTAGTGTAACGTGGAACTAATTCTCTAATTGACTGATTGATTTGAGTCAATAATATATGAACGGTACTTGTTTATTTTTTTTACAATTTAATTTTTCGGTATTTGTATGATGCGCTAAAAGTATAAAGAGAAAAGTTCCCTTTACCATTTGCAATCAGTGAACTAGTGACAGTAGCCAAAGTTTGCTTTCATTATAAATATACTTGTATATTTTTAAGTATAGTTATACGTTTATCTTTTAATTGAATGTATACAGATATATAATCAAAGTTATTTTTTATATTAAAATGTTAAGTATATTTCTTTTCTATAAATAAGATTCTCTTGAATGCGAGTTTCCTTCGGTTTTCTTTATTTAGTTCTAATATTTATTTATATCACTTGTAACATGAAGATAATATCTTCCTTTAAAAAAAGTTGATACAAATACTATATTAAGACATAAGTTAAATTACAACCTACAATTAAGTTTTATTGTTTAATTTGTATTTTAATGTTCTTTAACTATTTAATTTATATAAAACATACATAGTTCGTCGGCTTAGATTGTATACTTGTATTATTAAGCAGGTTTACACTCTAGGCCGACGTAATGTTTGATGATAATGGTGTATTTTAGTTAGTATAGTATACTAACGTAATACTAACATATTGTAGGGTCAGTTATATTTAATATCTAGATAAATTTATTATTCCACTTCCATATTTTTACCTCTGTATATAAATTGCGATTTTCAGTAAAGTCCGTTGCGGTGGCAAATACGTTTAAAAAATAAATGAATGTACACTTATTAAATATTTATCAAAACTAGTGAATTAAATATATTTCCGGTATTGTTAATTAGAAAATTATATTACAAAAATTTTGTATTATATTGTTTATTATTTTAAATGTCACTATTTTAGGATGATTGAAAAAAGGTAGGCCAGTAATAGGTAATATTTAAGTTGAATTTTTGGCAATATCAAAATAAGTCTGAATCATAGGGTAGAATAAGCTTTTTTACATAAATTGTGTTTTATAACTAAATATTTGTATTGCATCGCGTTTTATATTTATGTAATAGATAATTGTAGTTTCTTTTAGATATATTTTAAATATATTGGAATATTATTGCTAATGCTTTTGTTTAAATTATGTAAGTAATTTCTTTATTTCAAGTTTTTTTTTTTAATATAACTTTTCGGGTCTTAGTAATTTTTAACTATAATTTTATTTACATAGTGGTAACTTTTTTAAATAATTTGCTATACATGTGAGCAGTCGAAGCTACACCTTAGTTTGCGTGAGCTATAAATCTCAAAATTCCCGTTTCCGCTTCTAATTCGAGATATCTGATACAATTGCATAGACATCTTAAGTCGCCGTCGTGAGAAATATCAGCTTTCTATGTCCAGTGGTTTCGGCCTAAATTGCAAAATTCTCGGCCGTCGACTTTTTTTCCTTATAATAAATAAACTTCTGAAGGGTATCTTCTACCCATATATTCTTAATTTAATCATGAAAATGTTCCATATTTTTACATTCATATATATTCAAGCAACTTTTGAAATAATTGTAGAATTACTTTGACCCGAATGCAAGTATGATTTTCAAAAGGATTGTATATACAACAAGATAGTATACATATTTCTCATTATAAATTATGAAAGATATTTATTCTATAAGGAATACTATAAATATTTTTAAATATAGTAAAAATGTAGCTTTCCGTTCTCTGAATTCTTAATAAATTTAACATACCTATTGTACATACATAATTTCGAGATACGATCTCTACAGTGATTATGCCACCCACTTAAAGAGCTTAGCGTGTATATTAGACATGTATATATTTACATTAAATACTAGAAGTAAATATGTGTTGCCAGGTATCTTATACCTCTTTATGTACAATATATATTTAACCCGTTAATATAAATATTTTTTATGTATGAATATATTTCATCCAGTTTTACAATTTTGAAGATATATTTGTTTATATTTCTGCTAAGAATAACTGAGGTAAATATAGAATAAGCTGTTATTTCTTTTGTTTTAAATAAAACCTGGCAACACAAAATGGAGAGAGTATGTTCGGACAATGTGATATACTTTTTAAGACATACAGAATAAATTGATAGCTCTTATACAAACGTAATATATACTAATAAATTCAAATAAGCCTTTAGAAAAAAACATTGTATTGCTTTCTCTGAACATACTATACTCTATGACTTGACATTATTGATATAGTATATAGTAATAGTAACCTGAGAATCCTACCAATACAATAAACTGTGTTCGTTACTACAGGCATTTAAGGTTAGTAATAAATAAATTAATTAATTTAACGATTCTCTTAAATATACGTATTTTGCCAAATTATAGCTTTTATGTCACTTCTCTTGTTAAATCAATTGTAAAAGATTATAAATCAAGGCATAGACGATTATTATATGTAATTAAACTACTTAATAAGTAGGTCACATTTGAAATAGTAATGTGACTATTTTTTACTATATAAACAACTATAAGCAAAATTTTAGGTTACTATAAAATATTTATTAAATATTTAATAGAAAATTATTATGAAATTTACCTATGTTTAGGTAAATTTCATAATAATTTTCTATTACTGTTTTTTCGTTTGTTATTTGAAATGTACCTATATTAATATATTAGGCACATTTGTAATATTTTACACTCATGGTGTCTAGTTTTTAATGTTTCAATGTTCATACTACATACACTATTTTATTAAATAACTGAATGGAAATTTTTTAGACAGATATAAGCTATGGAGTCTAATATTCTGTTCAAACTGCATATTTTTTGTAATTTTAAATATCTATGATATAAATACTATTTAGTCTTAATTTTGGTTTATGAAGTGTTGTACAACCTTCTTAACCTTACATATTTATAGTGCAGTGTTAAGACACTCCATTTTCATTTTCCGCACTATGTACGTGACATCACGAGAGAAGTGGTGGAATTTAACTCCGCCCTTCTACCAGAACGGGGAGATGAAAATATATATTTTTTTAAATTATAATCATTTCGTCGACATTGAACATTATAAAAATCGTAAATATAGTATAATTATTTGTTAATTGTTTAATATATTTTAACGCTTACACTCTTGTACATTTGTACATGTAAATGTTACTATGTAAAAATGTATAATAGCAGCGATATTTTTGTATAAATAACAATAATATGTTACGTAGTTCTAATATTGAATGTGATTTGTACATTGATTTAGTGCAATATTACAGTGTTTTGTTGCATTTAGTACAATTTTTACTAACTTCTAACTTAGTAATAGTTTTATAATATTATTTAAGTAAATATTATGTACTGAAATTAGTGAATATATCAACATACACTTTCTTTGTAGTCAGTATGAATGGTTTGTGCTTATATTTTCTTTGCATTATGTAGGAATTAAAAATATTATTTAATGCAAAGTGCTTGATAATATAATATGTCAAACTTTACTCGTTGTAATATTTTGGCCGATTTCAAACTGATTAGGGTGATAAGGGGTGAAATTTCTTAAAAAAAAAAACAATTACAATATTGTACATTTTCTTTTTTTGGCTGTTTAGAGAAAGTGCGATCCAGTAAGATTTTGTTATCCAGCATAAATGGTAGCGGAATAACTTGGGTATTGCTAGAAACTAAGTACCTACATTGTATTTTATGCGATCCCATAATATAAATGAAGTAATTGATTTAAACTATTTAAAAAAAAAACAATTAGTCATAGTTTTTAAAAAAATAAATATAATTATTTATCGTTAGTTCACTTTTGAGTACATACTGTACATTGTTATTTTACATTGTTTAGGAAAATCTAGTTCTTTGCGAAATTCGATACTAGCGTTATACCAAAAATTATAGAGTGAGTAAATTTAGTAGATTTTTCATTTCACATTGTATGTGTATTAGTCATTTTTATGTTTAAAGTCGTTAATTCAAAATTTGTTTAATTCTATGAAAACAATGCGTAAGGTTATTGATATTTTTTATTGTTTAATTTTAATTACATCATTTTTGCTTTCACTTTGCATTTTTACATAAATATAATATAAATTAGTGGTAAATGTTAAGTTACCAAAAAAATCTAGTTAGATTGTTCTAGTTGGCTTTGGCTTTTTAATCAAAATATCAACCATAAAAATGCTTTTTTTTTATAAGATATTGTATTTTTTATTAAAAAAGTAAATGTTTGTATATTTTGCACTTATAACGACTTAAGAAAAAAAAACATATTTTGAAAAACCTTGTATTGTTTAAGAATATTTTTTATATGTAATTCTTTTTCTACAATAGTTAAGTTTATATTGTATTCAAGCGATGTGATTTACACTAATAAGTAGGGGTTGGTTTCAAATATATAAGTATTTATATTTTGTACATCTCATTTCAACATAGCAAAAATATTAGAAATATTTCGTATACTGTACTAGATACTGAAATATTTAAAATTGTATGTTTAATGCTTTTGCAAAACTGTTGGTCTACATATTAACGTGTTGTATGTGATTGCAGACGGTTGTAATAGATAATCATTATATTCAATAAATATATTCAGAATAATTGTAGTTTATTTTTTTCTTTGTGAATTAAATACTCGTAACTTTTAATTTATATTTTGTTTATATACAATAATATAAATACTTTGTGTACTACCTGCATTGTGGAGAAGGCAAATAAAACTAATTTATAAACAATTCTGGTTTGCTTTTGTTTAAGAAATGAAATAAGAACCAAGACTTATCTACCATTTCGCGGAAATGGAAATAATTTATTTTATTGTAGAAAATGTACGAATTATGTATAATTAGATTCTATATGACAATCTTAATTGTTTAATTTATCTCACGTTTAATTTGTTTTAATTTACATAACTAGCATAATTGGCAGAAGGATAGCGTTCAGTTCTCTAATTTCCAACTAGTACGTTCCACTTTGTATGGCTAGTACGTACAAAATCCACAGTCAACGTAGATAGGTGTTGTGTAAGTATAGACTGAATGTATATGTAAATTTTCAATAAGCATTAAGTTTCATTAATTTTAAAAATGTAAGAGTACAAATCCAACTCAGTGCTCCCAGTCAACCAAGTGCTTGGGTGAATTCTGTCGAGCAGTAAACGAGGATCTGATTGACGGCGGTACAACCATCCTATTTATGATGAATCTTAGAATGATCTTAAATTAATTTTTAAATGCATATCACGTTGTGCACATAAGGTTTTCTTTTGAAACTTTGGATTAGCAAATTAAACAAAACAATAGCGGCAGCTATTTTTAAATTAAGAATGTTCACTTTTAAATATTTATTTGTAAATGTGTTTGCGTTTTTGTTACAGTTCCATACCTAAAAAGAAAAAGTAATGAACCCTTATAGGATAACTTTGTTGACCGTATGTCAAGATAATTTTACTCAAGATCGGTGGATATAAAGCTGAAATTGATACTAAATATTCAGGTATATAATCCCTTGGAGGATACGAAACAAAACAGAAAGACCATTTAGAAAAGAAGCTTTAAATTGAAAGTTGAAAATTTCCTGATAGGCCTGGTAAGCATCATAGAAAAATACCATTACACACTTATATCTGTAGTTTATTTCCAGCAAACTGAATGCATATGAACGCAAATTAAAATTTGTCATCTTTTTCTTTTATCAAATATATATCAAATATTATATCAAAATGGCTACAAAATTTTAGGATCTTTTCACACTTTTTGGACACGTATTCCATGTGAGAAGAACCAGACTGTCTTGTATTTTTGTATCTAAAAGAACACCCAAGAACTTGACATAGTTAAGAATGGGGATTCTCTGATTATTATAAATTATATTGACAAGACAAGGATAAACCATGCAACGATGGCCATCCGACTAAATAATACAGCAGCAAATAGCAAAACAGCAGTATTAAGTCTAAACATGTTTATCCAAATTGAGATTAGGGAAGTAACCAGTCAAGTCTACTTTGTATTAAATGATGTAGAAGACGAGATGGTAGGAAAAAGATTCCTTAAGCTCTTTTCCAGGTTTTAAAATTGAGACAATAATTTGTATTTATATATATAACAGGACACATCCAGCTTTTAAAAAAGAATTTACAACAGAAAGATATACCATTTTTGGAGAATTACTCCAAAAATGGTATATCTTCTATCTAATATTTATTGAATCGCGAGATGACGATCTTCCGGGAAAATTATCACTGCCAAAAGACAAGGAGAGTACTTCCCTATTAAAGGAAGAAGCTAAAATAGGACAGCAAAGGGTTAAGTCAACGGCACTCTTTGGGTTCTGGTGAGGGCAATCTCTGCATGTTGGCGACCGATAATTGATGAGCAGATATTAGCATCATCAAATCTGTCTTATAACTGTAGGTCAAAACTGTCACAGAATATCCCCCATGCCGTATAGTGGGAGTTAAACTCGTCAAGGACGATCAGTGGCTGAAATAGACTAGCTAAAATAAGATGAATATCTGGAGCTAGGGAAAAATAAGTATGTGGGATATAATAAGATTCAAAAGGTAAATTGAAGGTCTTTACAACTACAGCATTTATAAAAGGGCTATTAAGGAACGGGAACATGCGAAAATGAGACTAATTTCATTCCTGTCATCTCTCAAAACAAGAATAGCCCGGAATACTTAATAAGGCTTTAACCAAGTCGCAGAGATGGCAAAAATAACGGGTCATCTAACTGGATCAAGTGAATGATTATAGGTTTTCTTTGTAGGAAACTTAAAATTCTACAGCAATATTTTTATTGAGTACATGAGACAACGAAATAAATGTAGGATGAAGAAGGGGCATTAAAAGTGTTAGGAGACGCGTTGTTTGGTATTTTATTGTTATGAATAAGAGACAGGCGATCAGTTAATAAAATTATACGATAATATATAAGATCAATTGATGTTGTGTGTGATGCTGACAGAACAATGGCACAGCCATTGCCAAGAGAAGATGAGCATAACATTATGATATTCTGGTGGGAAGTTTTGTCATAACCTAATGATTTTGGAGGATAGGGATGTTTTAAAATCTATTTTTTATATGAGGTTGTGGAATGAGTACTGCAGGGAGGAGATACTTTAGGAATATGCTTAATAAAAGGAGGAAAGATCTGAGCAGCTTGTTTTTATAAGTTGAAGTAGAAAAACAAGCTGCCTTTTGGCCTTATTGCCTACGAGAGTTAGGGAACTGTACAGATGCCTCAGAAAAAAATGTTCTCCTGAGACACTGCATTTTTAATGAAACGTTGTCTCCCCTACTCAGGGCAAATAATATTAAGATTTGAGAGCATAGTTGTTTAGGGAAGTTAATGTAAAAATTATTAACCTTGGAAACAGTGGATTCACCAGAGTGAGCTTCAGAACATTGGAAGCATCTAGATTTTAATCTACAAATCATACAGTTATTTCACTGAATTGTAGGTAGATTGTTAACTGCCACATCAAGAGTACTAGAAAATAAGAAAACCTATTTAGGCAAAAATTGGCCCCTAAAAGTTAACAAATTGTGTAGGAACCTAATTAGTGGTATCTTCTGGCCTTTAAAACGCACCCTTAAGGAAGTTTCAAGTAGTCTTCGACTAGTCAATCGGCACATCCCGCACCAGACCCATACATGAAATACAATGAAAGTTAATATGTAGGCTTTATATTTGTGTATAGTTATAATAGGATTAATCATAATATTAATAGCCGCGCCAGCAGATAAAAATTCAATACTAATTTTGTTTCTACCTATGCTTGTGACACTATCTTTATTAATATTTTCAATTTTATATTTAAAAATAAATTTTCCAAATTTGAGGGAGATCCCTGATAATATGTATCAGAACTATATATCTATATATGGATCAGAATCTGTGTCATAGTAAAAGTTAAGTAGGTTGTCAAAGGAAGGGTTGATAAAAGTTGTTTGTATTAAAAGGCTTTCTACTGCTGGATATATAATCGGTTTTTTTAAGTTGTTCTAGAAATGTTCTAGGAGAGGTCGGAATCGGTAGTATACAACACTTCGCCCGGATTAGGCCGATGCGTTTCCGGGTCTGAATTTGATGTCAAATACACATATTACTGAAGAAAAAAAAAATAAAATTAATACAGAAATTACTTCTATAACTATTTACTATATTAAATAACTAATACCTACTATAAAATAATTTACATAAAATACTATACCTAAAACTATAACCTACAATACTAATACCAATGAAAAATAAATTATATATATATATATATATATATATATATATATATATATATATATATATATATATATATATATATATATATATATATATATATATATATATATATATATATATATATATATATATATATATTTGTGCCCTATCTCGCTCGCATCCGCATGAATAGTTCTATGTACTATTTTATACACCTTTATTACCTGTTAACTAATCAAGTAACCACAACCCCAAACTCTATATTCACTGGTCTTTCTTATCTTTATATGGCATAGAAAATTTTTCATGACAGCCCTATGTCGACAGGACGATCAGTGGCTGAGATGGACACTATATATACTATGTCTTATTAAGAGCGAGAAATTGAAATAAAATTATTCCTTACAGCTAGAATCGACGCACTTGGCGCTATTTGCTGCACCACAAAGGCCTCAATGTAAAAATAATAGCAAATAGTAGTTGTACAGCATAAATAATGGATAATACTGTAAATTTAATAATTTACTAGTCTTTCACCGAAAGAAATCATTACAAACTTCATCTGCAGTTAATTTCATACAAAATTAGTATATTCGGCCACAAATTTAAGTTAGTAATAGTATCCTTAGCAATTTTTTTCTTCATTTTAATGAAGAAAAAATTGCTAAGGATCCCTTAGCAATTTCCCTGCGCAAGTAATACTCGTACTTGACCGATATTTATTTAAAAATTCATGGGTCCGTAATTTCTTATGGAGAATTTTCCTTTGTAACTTGCACTTTAAAATGGTACAGCGGTAATAAAAGTAAGGTAACGTTAGACACGTTCATTTCGAAATCACCTTAGAGGGGCCACGATCAGTGAACTTAGACCTTTGTCTTGGTAATGTGCAATGTTTGAATATAACCGACGAGAATATCTTTACCAGTGAAAAAAGATTCAATCGACAGAACAAACCAATGGCCCAGCTTCAGCAAGGACTGTCTCAACATCCAGCTAATAAGTTGCTTCATATAAAAGTGTCACCTCGCTCCACTTTAGCCAACAAGGTAAAATAAAAAAATATGTAACAGTACGTACAATTTTATGTTATATCTGAGGGTACCCACACTAGGTAAGCCAAATAATAAATTAAATTACACATGAGAGCCAATGGACTAACCACTGAGGATTCTCAAGACCGTGCAAAGTGGAGTCAATTATGTAGGAAAGCAGACCCTAGCAACAGGCCAGGATAATGCTAAGTAGAAGTAAGGATATAAAAAATATTTAAAGAAAAGAAACTTTTTTTAATTATTATTAATTTATATCCATGTTCCAATCCCAGGATACTAGTCTAGTAATACCTCTTCAAGCCACAATAGTAGTGTGTTAAACCTTTTGTTATAGATAGTAATGTACTTGATTATGCTGATCAATAATTAAATAAAATGCAAAATCACAACAAACAGATGGAAAAAAAAAAAGAGTACCAAAAGCACAGAAGACTCATGTCCGTAGTGTGTTTAACTAATTAACAAAAAAAAAACCTAGGATACTTTAAAAATCATTAAAGTATACCTAACTAATGCTTGAGTTAAAGTAACCACAAAATATTTAGATGGTTATGTTAAACTTGTTATGTTAAATATGTTTTCGATGTTTACTACATACTCTAACTCATACTATATCATACGATAAAATTTAACTAATTTAAAACGAAACACACAAAAACCCACAACAAACAAATCGCATTGTGAACACAAACATGTCACGACGATGATTAGGAATTTACCACACCGATCATGACCGAGCACAGCGCGGCAACTCCCGAATGCAGTATCGGTTTCGGTCGTAGTTTCGGGAGGTTATCTACCGAAACCGAAACTAAACCAAAACTCATTTTTATGCCGAAACTCAACCGAAACCGAACTCTCGGTCGGACACTACAAAACTTATAAACACATGAGGTAACTAGCTAATAAGATTCTGAACCAAAAGCCCACAAACAGCTTAAAATTAAAAAGAAAACAATAAAACTCACCCACACAATTTTATAAGTTTATTAACTGGTACAAAATTTGTACATTTCTAAAAATATAATATAATACTATAGTATTTCTAAGCAGACTCCCAATATGGACGGAGACTGGAGATTCTATTATATTGTAGAAAAACTCGTATAAATACCATACCAAGCCTTTATAAAGTAGTTGAAATCAAAAATTAAATATAGAGCACCTTGTTGTGGAGCATACAATGTTTTTTTGAAATAACAAAATTGACTCTGGGAACAAATCATCAGTAATATTTTTAACTGTTAAAATGAATTTTATACATATATGTATATGATTGATATCAAAAATTTACTTAGAACAAGTTTTGATATTAGTTAGGTAATATATCATATTACATTATATTAATACAATATTAGAAATATATGAAAATGTATTTTGAGAAACTTTTTTCTTACAAAGTGTTTCAAATCAAATTGAATATTTCAAGTATAACTCAATTTATATATTTGTGAACCAATTACTTATCTAATTAATACTAAACACTAATCAAAATGTAAAATATAAAAAATATATACTTCTTATCACAAAAATGAGGATTAAAATAGGAATGTAGTCAATAATTCAATCATCTTCATATATTTTCCGAGAAGAACACCATCTGGGCATCAGATATTTGAACTCGACTATGTCTAATGAATACAGTCAAATGTCAAAATTCATATACTAATGATAATGATTTGGCACATAAAAATAATTAAAGCCAAGAATAAGCTGCTAATACTGTAGTTTAGTTAAATATTACAAGAGATATGAAAATGTATTAAATATTAATAAAGTGAATAGATTCAAACATATTGTGATAGAATATTAGAAATAGCCTAATATTATCCATTGTTTTGATCAAGAACAAACTTGCAAATATATCACAATTTGTTTACCACTCAACTTTTCATACAATATATTATAATTTAGAAGAATACAATTATATAAAAAATACTAGTCAAAATCTTAAGTCTAAATATGAGGATATAAGTATCAAAAATAATTATGTATAAAGAATTTTACATTTTTGATATTTATAAATTATCATGACATTGAGATGTTATAGTTTTTGTAATTAGTAATCTAAGTAACTAAAAAGTTTCAAGATTGACTGTTTTGACCATCGCAAGACCTAACCAATATACCTATCTATAGAAAAAGTTAATATTTTTACCAAATATAATATGAGACTTATGTTTTTTTTTCCCTTAATATCATTATCAATGTCTTGATAACTTAATACTATCATTATACAATCAGAAATTGTAACCACTGATATAGTTAATACCATACTATAAGTGAGATTACTGGGACATTACAAGAAGTACCTAGACAGAGTATTATATGGGAAATCTCTCTGATAGAGAACCAACTTGAGAAAAAACAACCATAAACAATATTCAGCTTACTGATGCATTGCTATAATGAAAACAAAATCAAACAAAAAAATGCTTTTTTAATATCCATAAATATACAACCTAAAGACTGCGAAATAACATCTTAATGTTAGGAAAAGCAGGTGTAAAGCATGAAATATTAAGTTTAAATAATTTTCTTACATAATAGAACAATCACAACATTGTAATGTATAATATAAGCATTTGATACCGCAATCTTCCTCCTCATTACTAGGTGTAGACACATTAGATCTTGTTTTATGGGACGGAGGAGATCTAAGGAACACACTGTCTACGTTATCACCCAATTTCCCTTTTTCTGATTTCATTGTAATGTCCATTTCATTATTTTCTAAATAATCTTTGTCTGGTTTTTTGTCATTATCATTTGTGTCACCTGCTGCCTCCTAGATTTTGAAATATATTGAGTTTCATTATAAAAATTTGCAAATATTTAATCTATTCAACAATTATAAATTATTTTCATTTGTTACACTGTAAAAAAACTAATACAGCATCATCATAATAGTTTTGAACAGCACATGTTATAAGCACAAATTATAAGTACACAAGGCCACTCTGATCACCTTTATAGTGGGTTACATAGAAACAATTAACTTATTGCCTGTAATCTCTACAAAAAAGAAAACAATTTTAACATGAAATTAGCACATTAAATCAAATAAACTCTTCAACTTAAAACTATTTGTATAGAAATATAGATTTAGTCTAATGGGATTGCAATTGTTTGGGAAATATTCCAATAGTGTTTATTAAATCTATCTCAACATCAGAAGAAATTAATTTACCATCTTCCCAAACTAGTTTTCTAATAAAATATATAATAGATCACTATATACAAAATTATTTTTTTTTCTTATTTAACTAGCTATAATTATAAAATTACATGTTTCTTTATTTACCTTACTCTCTTCTGGGTCACGTTTAATTAAATCTTGTGTTTCTTCTGAATTTTTACTATCAATATCTGGTGGGAGTTCAGCAGCAGCCACTGCTCCTGCCCCGGCTCCAACAGTGACTGGAATTGTCCCACTTCGCTCTGGTAATACTAAATTTGATTCATCTTCCTTTTTCTTTAAATATGTCTGTTGGCTAGAATCCCCCGACATACTAAAAATAAAATATGATTACTACCAACACCAACACTTAACACAAAAATTTCAAATAAGTAATAAGTCTACAGCTCAAACACAATACGGTAACAAATGTACAAGTTGTTAATAAAAGATTAAATTTCGCCGCTTCAGTGTCACAGTAACATAAAATAATGTAAACAATAGCCAGTAAGTGCAAGGTGTTCAAGTTTCTGCAGTTATTTGATTCACCTTGCTAACTCTCTCTGTTCTATACGCTCCACAACGGATAAACGTCGCCATTTGCTTATTATCGTTTCAAAATTGTTTTCTTGCATTTTGGTTGGTAAGACACATAAATTGACAAAAAAGTTTTGTTTTTAACTGGTAGCCAAAATAATTCACGAAACGTTTAAAACTTATAATTTTATAAGAACTAATCAAATTGAGAAAGCTTAAATGAAAACACATTTATACATTGAAAAATTTTCAAACTGTTTAATTGCGAAACAACATAAAGTTCTTTATTAAAAACTTTTTCAATGTTACCTCCTTTTTAATTTTTGTTTATTGTTAAATATCGCTTTCAAGTTTCAAGCTGCCACCAAGACGTGACCTTGATTTCTAAATATCTATTTTTCAATAGCAACATTAGGCAAAGGCTTTACAAAAATATTGAGTGACAGTTTGTAAAAAATACAATCTTTTAATTAATTTAGTAAATTGTTATTTCCAAAAAATATTAATATATATTGTTTTGAGTTTATAAATATTAATGAAATATTTAAATGAAATCAACTTGTTTAGTGCTGCCAGTCAAATGCACAAAATAGTACTTACATATTGTACATAGATGGCGCTCTGTCTCCTGAATGCTCATTTCGGTGGGAATTGTAAACTGAATCTTTATGTCTATGTCGCTTTTTAGTCGGTAACCATATTATACCGAAAGTAGACTTTTTATTGGGCGGATTATATGAAGATGTTGTGAAGCTCTTCTTAGATACTGAAGGAATATTAGGGAGCTTTCCAATTGAAGGAAGGCTAGGGCTCGCTTTGGTTGAGCTTTTAACAATATGACTCGTTCCACTTTTTGGTGTCATTCCACTTTTGCCAGTGGTAACGGGAGCCGCTTTTTTCATTATTGGTGCCAGTTTATTGTTTTAGAGTTCCTACAACATACGTGTATAATTATTAATTATAAAAGATATAATTATTTATGTAGTTCATTCAATATCTTAATATAATCGCACTTTGCAGGCAATAACTCAGAACCAGCACTTCCAATTCCAATACTTCACAGCTACACCATGATGGTGTCTATTGACATCAAAAAATAATATTGTAATATATACATATATGTTTTTGTAAGAACCTCTTGATATTGAAACCGGTTCGTAGTGTGTTTTCTACACGATTTCAACCTTTTATGATCTCATAGAGTAAAAATTTATGTAAACTTTTTAATAATGCGAAAATATATAATTTAAAACTAGTCTGCTATATGTTGGGTTTCATGTTAAAATTTAATAACAACTTGATTTTAACACCAAGACTAATGATATATCACAACAATCTAACTGATGTATTTTTCGAAAAGAACACGTTGCCTATTTGTTACTCAATATGTAATATGTATTCGTCGAATAAACCATTGTTCAGAGAAAGGTGACATCGCGCTCGTTTGTAGAATTTTTAAATATATATTTTTTGCTAGTTGAATATCAAAATGTTCAAATATGATTTTAACAGTTGTTGCTATAATAATAATAATCATCATCATTATAAATTCTGCATTTTTTTGTCCACTACTGGACATAGGCCTCCCTCAGGGGACGCCAGCGGTTTCGGTCCTTCGCCTTCTGCATCCAGCCAAATCCGGCAAACTTCTTCAGGTCGACGGCCTATTGTGCTGGACCTAC
Organism: Dione juno; assembly: GCA_037127375.1. NCBI lineage: Eukaryota > Metazoa > Arthropoda > Insecta > Lepidoptera > Nymphalidae > Dione > Dione juno. The sequence goes on along the minus strand of JAXRJS010000004.1, from coordinate 9,007,801 downwards.
AATACGCTTGCCGACCCGCGGTCTCCAATGGCCATTGGTCTTTCCACAGAAGTGGCCAGCTCACTGCCACACTTTTGGTTCTTTTCCCGATAACCTCAATTTTATTTTGTCTCATAAAGAGACTACGAGCATAGGTCGCTCCACAGCACATTAGGCAACTCCAAATTAGTTGACGTCTAGTCAAGTAGGAAGCGCTCATTTAAGTAGCACACGCGCTTTTGTCTTCAGACATTACTGTATCAGTGACGAGAAAATTTGACGGAGCTTGCCAATCGTTGACCAACCAGCTAGGTTGGGTATTCTTTCGCAGTTGTTCCTGCCAAGCTGAATAATTTGCCCTAGGTAAATATTTTCACCAATAACTTCGAGAGGGTAGGGGAGGAGATCCAAATTCACACCATTAAAATGGATGGTTGGGAGGTTTTTGATATTAACATTTTTTAATTGACAGTAACTTGTGCTGAGGTAATCGGAGCAAACTTAAAAAGTTAAAAAGGAGTGGTCGTGGGAAATAGCAAGAAACTGATGTAATTTAACGTATTGAGATTTTCTTAGCTTACGAAAAAAGTTTTCACCGCTTCTTTGTACTCCTGCTTTGGTATTGAAGTCTCCTATAACAATGCTGTAGTGAGTTTTTGAGCCTTTGTTGGGGTCATTAGCTATATCTTCGTAAGTGACTTCCACACACAACTGATTTCTGACGACAATATTGTTTATGAGAGACTTGTGAGCAAAAAAGGCGACTCCTCCCTGGGAGACTTGGTCACCTTCGTGAAAGTAGACCAAGTTGCCTCACTCCAAGGTTACCGTTCCTCCCCCTTTCTTTAGATAAACCTAGAATATACCAGTTGATGTGACTTGGCTTTACTTCTAGTTCAGCAAGGTTTTCGTCCAGACGTATCGAGCGTCGATAATATGTTGAAAAATAAATTCGTCGTGCCTAGCGGGTCTGTCGAAATCTGGGGGACCCATATATAATTGGCACTCTCATTAGATGTAAAAGCCCACACTCGCCGCGGTGGTCAGGCCAATGATATAGAAAGAAGAGGAGATGCTGCTGCCCACCCCTCTTAATTTATCCCATATACACCCATGGGTAGATATGGGGGATTTATAACCTGACACTCCACAAATACAATAAAGAACGTAAATAGTTCATAAAATAAATTCTTTCAATCTAAAGAGTTACATACGTTGTGAGCTTAAATATATGTTTATATCTTTAATTATTCACGTTGATAGTAGGTTACTACAACCAAGCGAGTGTGAAAGAATGTATATATGTATATTAGAAATGTTCACAATTCATACACACTTGAGTAAGTTTTACTTTCGCTTATTTAATACTAAACTTCTGCGCCTTATATAATATGTAGATAGTAAGTGTGTGTAGGCTTCGATCGCTTGATTTACTCCAATATAATATGCATATATATTATTTATATATTTTCATTTAAAATCACTTGGTTGAAAAATATTTAAATGAAAGCTAGCGTTTTACCAACCTATACTATAATAAAACAGTAAAAGCTTTTACAATATTTGTATGAAAAAATGATGCAGGACGATGTTAAAATACAAACAGAACATAAATTGATGTTTTTTTAAAATTTGTGTCTATTTGTTTGTCCGTTTTTCCGTGAACTTATAAAAATCTAAGATCTGGAACAAATAAATTGAATAAATAAATGAACTAATAAAATGAAAAGGAATGACACCTGAATAAAAGTTATCGTGCGGGACCGAGCATAGTTCATTGATATACTAATACATAAAAACAAGAATCTGGAACTCTTGTTGTAGAACGAAAATAGATAAGCTAAATCAAATATTATTAGTATATATTACTTAACTGAGTACCAATAAAATATGGTGAATATCACTACATAGATATCGATATATTATAATTTAGAGCAAACTTATAAACTTGTAAGTTATTTATTAATTTCAATTTTGTAGACAACTCGGGCAGGTTGTACCCTACCCTCGTCTCAGGTCCCAATGTAATATTTATTTGCGCTAAATAAATAGAAATACAAAAAATATTTTATTTCTGATCTAAACATCGCCTTTGTAGAAATAGAATGTCTTAAATTAATATAAACTTAGTTTTTGTTTTATAACATATGAAGCTAGCGGGTTTATTTCTATACGCTTTCTGAAAGTAATTTTCTTTCCTACAGACTAAATTGTTTTTATGTAATTTGATAAATGTTATACCTATAAAAATAAAAACCGAGTACATTTTTTTAAATCACAAAGGAGTTTGATATAACAAAAAAAAAACATTTAGATGTTATATATACTAAATATATAAATTGTACTCGTAACAACGTATTAATTTAATATACTACTTGAAAAAAACTATTTTAATATTCATACTTAATCCTACTGTTGCTTTGTAATTAAAACGTAAAAAAACGTTTTATGAAAAAAATGTTATATCAGATACTAGGCAATAAGTATACATTGTAAAAAAAATATGAATTTAAATTTTTTTTACAGAATCTCAATCTCACTCAGTTTTTTAGGATACATTCAATATATCTGATCAGCACAAACACTCTTGCTGTCATGATGCATGTCAATAACTTAATAATATCCGTCGGCAATATGTATAAAATAACTATATAATTATTGTATTCAAATCTACTGTTCTTTCTACCCCGAACAAATTACATTTTATTCACAATATAGTATAGCTCTTTGTGAAAGCATATTGTTTGGCAATCTCTCCAATATTAAATAAGATGAGTAACAGTCCCGTGGCTGGCCACATGTGTGTTTTTCCCTTACGTTTAAATGAAGGTAGTGAAGGGTTTCATTATATTATGTATATGGCTTCTGAAATTTAGTTTTGTTTATCATGTTAATGAATATATATAATAATATTATAATAATAATAATATTATAATAAGCTAAATGAGCACGGTACTTATAACACAGAGTCGTTATCTTTGCGACAACTTTTATTAACGGTTTGTTACTATAGGCTCTTACAGTGCTTTTATGGGTAAATTTATTCAATAATCAGAAACGAATTCACAAACTTAATTATCAAGTCTCATATGTGTAACATAATACCGTTTATATAACATATAGGCATTATCTTCAAATGGAAACATCGTTCCAGAAAAGCTCGAAAGTGACAGAAGTAGGTAATTTAAAAAAATATGAAATAAATGTTTAACGAAAGTTTATATTAAAAATATTCGCTAAAGAACAATACAATATAATAAGAACACATATTTTTAATAAAATCCTAACTTAGTAATTTCTTGACGCTATATTAGATTACTTAAGAGAGTCAGATATATAATTGTGGGTTCTAGTACTTGAGGGATTGTTCGTAGTTGCAATATAATATGTACCTATAAGGAAATACCTCGGGTAAAGTGCGCCATTGGACTCAAGTAATCAGAATTACGCCTCAGGACCTCTATTTATTTTAAATGTACAAGAAATATATGAAATACAAAAGTTATATTTATTTAAAACCGAAACTTGGAGTTACGATTTTAGTTAATTTGATTTTAAAGTTCCATTATTAATATTATGATTGTACGTAAACTTAATTTATATGTTATTCATCAATCACTTTTATCAATTCCCTTATCTTTTAGACATTTCATATAACATCATTTAAGTACATATATGTATGTATATATATATATATATATATATATATATATATATATATATATATATATATATATATATATATATATATATATATATATATATATACATATGTTATGAAAAATTACTACATTATAATACAACAGTTGATTATTTTGCAGCATCAGGATATTTTTATTTTTTTATTTATTGAACCGATCTGTTAGACCGACTTTTGAACTTGTCTATATGAGCTAGCGAGCGGCGATGTTTTTAATATTCTTATTAAGTTTATATAAAGATTTAATCAAAGAATAATAATAGAATTGTATTATTAAAATATTAAATAGATGAAGCACACGTAATAATTAATCACGTAATAATAGGCCAAACTATTATCAACTTATATGCTATATAATATAAAACATTACAAATTACGTGTATTACAAATTACGTGTATAACATAATAAACACACATATTAATATAATAATAAAGTATTTCTAGGACGCACAGCCGTTAGGTATTTGTTTACTTCGCAGATGCTTGCAGTGAAAGACGTCAACTTTCATAATTTAAAGAAATTTATATTAAAACATATTACTAACTTATTTTACAAAATAATAATAAAAAAACATATTCAATTAGGTACTTACAGATAATATTACAAAAATAAAAAAAAAAATATTATTGGCTCATGACGATCAAACAAACAGTAAACTACTAACATGTGACTTATATGCGTACGCGTCTCTCCGACGTCTAAGTAACACTGTTGGATTGAAACCATTCCACACTTTGCTACCCATATCAGCTTACATTATAAATACGAAAAAAACCTTTTTCGCGTACACAATAAAGATTATATTACGAAAAAAAGAAATTTCTATATTTTATATATTGAAGATTGTACAGGATCAACTTTCGTATTAATGAATGCTTGCAAGTGTCCTTACGTCATAGTGAGCAAGCCTCAATGACCATACGATTTGTATATTTAAGGGTCAACCAGTAGATTTCACAATCTTTAGCGGCAAACTCCATATTGATACAGCATTGAATCAAATCTCAAATTTATTTTACTTCTTCAATGATAAACTTTTAACAAGTGGTTTTTTTAATGATTAATTTTCAAGAAATGGTAAATGTACATATGTGGGATTTTCAGAATTGAGTACAAAGATAAACTTAGTGTTATGCTTAGTATATATGAAAAATATCGGTCAAGTGCGAGTAGTACTCGCGCACCAATGAAAACCACTTTATTTGAAATCGATTGCTTAATTTACAAGACATAACCGTACATATAGACGTAGCTATGTACGAGTAAGTATATAGAAATACAACAATGAGCAAATATTTCGTGTTTTGTAATAGGATTATATGTTTTTTATACAAGTTTATAAGAAACAAACTTGATGGTATTAATGACGAGTATTATGTAAATTTATAAATTTTCTAAAGTTTCATAGATATATTATCATATATGTAATTGTTTATATAATACTAATTTATGGCCTCTCTACGCTACGACGGCCTCTTGTATTTCCTAATTCTTATTTTTATTCCATTAACTTTGCTTAGCGATTAATATTTAATATTTAAACATAAGCTAGTTAGATATTAGCAAAAAATAAAATAAAAATAACCGTTCAATAATTATATATTTAATGATTTATGAGTATGACTAATACTACTAAAAGGCACAATGTAAGTCTAATATGACGCTCAATAAGTATTATTTGAAGAAGAGTACAAAATATAATTATTTTCTTTATGTAATGAAAAAAAAATGAACAACTAGAAGTGAATATATGCAAAACTTAAACAAAAATCATTATGTAATATTTAAAAACAAACTTATTGGCTATCCATTTATGGTTTTAAACATAAAAAGACACATACAAGTCCGATGATTCAGCATTTCAGTGTGGTATGGTGGTTTACCGTTATCTCGATGAATATTCGAATTACGTATATAGTCAATATACAGAATGATATATAATATATATCCTATAGGTCTCACAATATATAAAAACCCACTTCTCTGTTTTGTGGTAAAAGTGCGTAATAATTTATTTTCTCTTAATTTTTGTATTCTATTTATTTAATATTATCTTGATTTTGTTTCAAATTGTCAGTGTTTTCTGAAAATGTGATGATATAAGTTGGATATCTACGTGAAGTTATTATTATTCTAGTAGATTTACGCTTAATACATAGCGGTTGATCCAGAGAGAACGGGATGCCAAAAGCTATGTACTGTCATTAATTATAAAATTATTTTGTATACAATTTTTATAGGGAAATTAATACTTATATATAAAATCATTTGAGAATTTATAATTCACAAATCCAACTAAACTAAATAATAAAAAATATTTTCAGTAAAATTATTAGATTTATAACATATATAGTAAAGAAAAAAAAACTATCGGTCAATTGTGAGTATAAGGTTCTGTACATATTCCAAGAATAAAGGTATTCCGAATAAAGGTATTATGAAATTACCTTTCTACAAATATAAGTTTGTAGTGGTTTCTTTCTGCGTTGAACTTATAAGTGATCAAATTTGAGATTTTATCCTTTATACATTGACCTAGACTTCTTAAGTCTAGGTCAATGAAATACAAGTAATAAAAGTCGACAAACTTAAGTTTGCGGTCGTATGCACTAATGTTGTATGAAATGAACTACATTTTAAGTTTGTAATGGTTTTTTTTTTCTGGGATGTATCTATAAATTATTTTTTTGGATATTTCCCTTTGGATTTGATTTGAATTTTGAAAAATTTGATGATTGAATTTGTAAATCCCGAAACGTGTCAAATTTCACTACTCAAGGACGAGAAGTGATTTTCATAAAAAAAACGTTTTTGATAACGTTGACTTAGAGGTTTGATTTATTCTGTTCTTCAAGACGTCATCGAGTTTTTTTATAATTCTACGTGATTTAGGGAAAATAGTCTTCACAGTATTGACGGACAGACAGACATATAGACAGAAGGACAAAAAAGTGATCCTATAAGGAATTTGTTTTTTTTTTCAGGTATGAAACCCTAAAAAGGAAACAAAAACACAACAGAAAAAATTATACGAGTCGTCCAAGTGTTAATTTTCTACACTGTGACCACAAAATACATGTTTGTGATGTCTATTAATGGGTCTTATAACCTTTAATCAAGCGATCACGACAGGACGACGGAATTCGTTGGCAAGCTACTACGAGTAATTATATATTAGTTATAATTTCTGATTAGACCTTGGTTTTACGGTACTGTGGACTCGTTGGACCTAGTTTTTTATATTTATCTTTATGTTTCTTTAGAGTTTTGTGGTTTGAAGCCAACGTGGCTCAGTGAGGCAGTTACTGGTTGCACACACAACGATTATGGGCTTATTCTTACTTACCCTTACTTACTTTGCCTATTAATAAAATGATTTTAGAAGCAATTTGCATTTTCAACAATATAGACATATGTTGTTGTAACCAAATAATATAACATTTCATTGTAATATAAATAAAAAAAAAAATTATATAATGAGAAAAAATATATAACATGCAATATAAATCAACAAGTAGTATTATTTTTAAATATAATATGTAATATTTTTATAAAAAATAGTTATATTAGTACATATGGAACTAGTGTATTGATCACGTAGCTTTGTTACTACACAGTCTCTTTCTAATTAGTTAATTATAATAAAAACGGTTATAATTTTGTCGTCGTATCATTAGACTCAATTCTTCAACAATTTAAATGTTTTTTAATCGCTTTTTAATTATTTTTTAAACATATATATACTACGAATAGTTAAATAGTGCTCTAAATATGTAAATTAAAGATTAACAAGACTTAGCTCCACGCTTTATCTCCTATTGTATAGTAAGCAAAGAGAATCTAGTGTTAATATATTCTCCGCTTCTAATCTAAATGTATGCAAGAAGTGCAAAAGCTTAATGCCGCACCACGTTTAACAGAAAAAGAAAATGAAAAAGTGGAGGACGAACCAGACTCACAGACTTTAGCGTCGTAAATCGCTAGTAATAATGACTAACCGATTCAAAAAATTCACATTGCCTTCTGTAACTACTGGCAAGCACACCAGCGACAACTCCCTGTACGGACTTCATCATCGTCATCATCATTATATTTCTTATATATCTGTATATACATAGTTCTTGACTTCTCTATGTATGAGACTATTAGGTGACCAATAAAGGTGCTCACAGATGCATGTTTCAAATATATTTTTACAGTGTCATTCTTATTACATGTGTATGTGTGTGTATGCTTTATATTCCAACAAAATGGTATTTCGCCATAGTCGGTGCGTTATTGTGTCATCAATCATTCGTAATATGGCTGTTATATATTTCATTCGAAGAGCTCGTAATATTGAAATGTCCTTCATTTTTATTGGAAACACTTAAAATAATAATTTCAATGAGTGTGAATGAATGTGTGTATTCGCTATTTCTAAGTCATTCGCTATTTAAAATGTATTTTTATTTTTTTTAATACTCTTTTGTTAGATTTGTTTTCTGTATTTGATTATCGGTTTTGAAGTGTAAATAAAATCGTATTTTGAAACTCATCGAGTCGTTATTACCGCACTACAAGACATTCTACTGACCCCAACCCCCCTCCCCTTCCCCCTTTTACGACTACGGGGACACTTATGTACCAAATACAAAAGATAAGAATAAATTTTTTGAGTTTTCAGTTTTCATGATGCGAAAGTTCAATATTTTGTGTGAGTGTTTCCATGTGCAAAAATGATATACTATATTTTATTTTGTAAATATATCTATATTCAATGTGTGATAAAAATTTATTTATTTTAAGAAATTAAAATACTGTTTTCCATATTGAGTATTTGGTAAGTCATTATAAACCTAAAGGGACATCGGTGTGTCAGTGGCCTAAAAATATACCTTTTTACTTTTAGAAATACTTATTTACATGTGATCGTTTAGTTTTATTGTTAGTAAATTTATTGTTGAATCTAAATTTTTTTTCTGCATATTTTATGTTAAAGAGAGCATGGAGCTGTTGTATTCATAAAACATTCAAAATGTGACACATTTTAGTGGCTGACGATGAAGCGAATATATTACTCGATAAAGACAATCAGAGTAGACTCAGGTATACCTATATGATATTGAGATTGACTATATGAATCTTTAATATCAATAAACATACAGATCCACAATCCAAATTATTTTAGCTTATGGAAAAGCTGAAGGAATACGAAAGCTTGAAACTGTAGGCTTAGGGATTACGGTGTGACACTGATACTTTCAATTTCTTTTATATATCACTGATGCATTATAAAATGACTGGTTCAATAGACCTGAACTGAATTGAACTAATCATATCAAACGACTTGATGGGAACTAAATGAAGAGTAGAAATATTTTTGACTGATCACTGTGCTGTATAAGGCCAAGGAAATAAAAATATTGAATAGTAGGTGTCAAACCCACAGCCGCGTGACCTAAAACCCATAACCATATAACCATAACCCACCACCAAATTTAGTTCAATACAACATATAAAGAAAGAAGTCTTTGAGTTTGTATAAGACGGTACGAGTCTTGGTGAATGGAGGCAGCGGGACTGCTAGCTATGCCCTAGACCTCTATACTTATACAGTTGCCCACTACGCCTATTACAAGTTACAAGGTGAGCGTGATCGAAGTGATTACTTTAGGTGCCTTCGAATATTATAATGTCTTGTTCCTATGTCACTTACAAAAAAAGTAATATCAATAGATTAATTTAAATAGACATATTTTATTGCATATATTGGATTCATATTTATTCTATTTATATTGATGGATGGATGGATGGTGGATGACAATCTTTTACTAATTATAATCATATAATACTCAACGTAAATTTGTCTCCGTCATTATAGAAAAACGCGCTTCCTTACTCAACCAGCATTTAGCAGCAGTGTGAGTGACCTAGAGGGTGTGATTATTTCCCTCGCTTCATCATCTCGTTTACGCGTACGTGAGGCTAGACGAAGGATGAAGATGACACGATCGCATCACACTACCTATCGCGCCCGCGTCCCCGGTCCCACGAGTAGCCCTGTAGACAGTGTTTATGGCGCATAAAGTATAGTACGGGGAGATTAACTACTAATCTCTCGACCTACCTCCGCTACATGTGACGTGTAAAGTTAAGGTAAGATCGTAAAAAGGTACTAAATGTTGTTTTTATAAGCAATCTTTCATGTTGTTCTTCAACTATCCTTATTAGGTACTTTACACAACAATCGAATGAATGCCAATGTTAAAGAAAATAACATTTTAAAGGAAATCAAAAATATATATCCAGTACAAGTTTTCTTAAATTGTATCCGACTTCGCTTTCAAAACGGATCAGATGGCAATTTCGTTTGAACAATGTTATACTATTTGACAAGGGTGATCGATGGGCTACATTTTATATAATACCTTTTATGAATCCAGTTTAAGCGTTTGTTTAAAAAGTCAGAGTAATTCATCATTTTTATTGATTATTCAATTCAATTGATATGAATATAAATATTAGTTTAAACAAAACTAGAGCCGGTTTGTAATTGATTTATTATTAACTTTTAGCATAAAATAAATGAAATATTTCTATATTACATATTTAAACTAATCAACACAACACCTACTATAATAAGACAGTAAAATAATTGTATACATTGAATATATTTACGATAAAACGACGTAGAGATATATAAAAACAATTATAAAACATTAAAATGTGGTTTTTTTTAATTTTCTGATCTACTGGACAGATATAAATAAAACTGTTGTTGTTGTATATGTGTAAGGTCTTAGTAAGCTATAATTTATATTGAAGACTGTCACTCCTGAAGAGGAACCACAATAGTTCAGCTAAAGTAAAAGAATATTAATAATAATAATAATCTTTTATTGTACACCCAAAAAAGATATAATATAAAAAAAAACACAGAAATTGTACAAAAGGCGGCCTTATTGCTTAATAGCAATCTCTGCCAGGCAGACTCTACCTTAATGCAGAGGAAATTGCAAAATTGAGATTAAGGATAGGGTGTCAAAATCAATAAAACTAAATATATACCATATTATTAACGAAAATATTTGCATGCATACATAAAAAAGAAATAATATTAAACATATATAGGTAAATAACATAGGTACATATATAACTAAAATATAGGTATATACTTACACACATAAAAACATAAATACATACATATATACATACATATATACATACATACGTTCATACATACATAGATTTATACATATAACAATAACATATACATTGTGAATAGTGAAATGGCAAGAAAAATAAGAAATAAAATATAAATAAAAATGTAAATAAAACTTACACTGTCAGAAAGTGCTTATTTAAACTGCGTTTAAAAGTTGTATATATGTTTTGGTATTTCTGACATCCAGAGGAAGGGAATTCCATAACCGACAGGCAGTTGTGGTAAAGGAGCTGCTATAAAAAGATGAGGTGTGGGAAGGAATTTTCAAAGTGAGGTTCCGTTCCGAGCGAAGATGTCGAGAATGTGACTCGCCCAAAAACTCGAAATGTTCTTTAAGGTAGGCGGATCGGGAGCCACTTGAGTCTTACGAAAATCTGAAATATGATCAAATTTGCGTAGACCAAATATGAATCGTATGCATAAATTTTGAAGGCGCTCAAGCTTGTTTAATTGCTCCTCTTTTAAATCAAGGTAGCATATGTCAGCATAATCAAGAGTCCGTAGGAGGAGAGTATTTGCTAACGAAATCTTAGTTGGTAAAGGAAGAAAATTGCTACGACGTTTGAGAGAACCTAAGGACACAAAATAAATGTATCACAACCAACAAAGAAATGTATTACAGCCATAACATAGATGGTTAAATATAATGAGCATTTTCCATTGACATATAAAAATCAAGGATCTGGAAGACTTGATGTAAAATTACAATAGATCTGCTAATCTAATGGGAATAATTACAATCATGAAATAGGCAAGGAACCCTCGGTGCTTGGGTACTACTCGCACTTGAGCGATTGCTTTTTAGAAAGACAGAAGTATTGAGTATAAGAACAAACACATAGAAATTCAAATCATTTAAATTTTACGGATTAAATACATTAGACACACTGGAGAGATCCCAAAAAATACCTATCAAATTTTCTAATTAAAATTGCAGTTTGTGCTCCATTGTGGAAACTACTATAACTGAAATTTGCAGTACAAATTTTGAAAAGAATTAGGGAAATTTTCAATTTTCGGGTCTGATTTTTTTTTAGCTTCTATCTTTATCCTGCAAATGACAGGGCAGACAATCTAGCTAGTGTTAAGACACTCCGTTCACCGTTGAGTCGGAGTGTCGAACCCTACCGCTGCACTTTGTATTTGCAGAGAAATAAAAATAATACAAATTCCAGTTACAGTCAATCGTCGAACGCTTATAAGGTTATTTTATTATGCTGTTTATAATGTTATATAATTTTTTATATTTATATGTACATATATTTATTATTAATAGGTTATTGATTTAACTGTTTAGAAAAGACAGCGTGTGCTGTTCTTGATGCGAACAAGTATGTCTTTAAAAAACTCTCGTCGTACAAAATATAAAAGTATTAAGAATTGAAAATAATCTAAATGTGTGAATACAATATTATAGGTACAATAACAACAAAAATATTACACTGTATGGAAACTAAAAATAATAATCTATATGTACGTCTATGCTTACGTCAAACTTCATTAGTGGCAACAGTCGTAAAAAAGTTGTTATATATTTAATTATTATTACTTAAATTGTAACGAGTTTACGTGAATATATTTTAGTCAAAGTCAAGTTTCACATACGGAAATTATCCATACTAATGTTATGAAGCTAAATAATTTCTTTAGTTGAAAACGCAAGAGAATGTCCTGATTTAATTAAAATAATCCTATTGTTTGAAAATCCTTTTAACAATAAGAAGAAGAAGACTTTAGACTACATTATATATATATATATATATATATATATATATATATATATATATATATATATATATATATATATATATATATATATATATATATATATATATATATATATATATATATATATATATAGTTAATAACCGTGACTAAATGCTAAAAGTATAATTTGTATAGTGTAGATATAAATGTAGACTATTACTTATTTGTCTTCGATTGTTTCACCTTAGTCACTTGACCTATGGCAGTTTAACAGAATCAATTATTCAATAAACATTTATTTATATTAAAGGAAATTGTATAAATTGGATTCTATATTAATTGTCATAAATTATTCTACTAGATTACTTTACAGTCATCTATATATTACATGTGCGAAGTAGTGGAAGAAGGTATGTAGATACCGTAGCGTTTCACAGTCCATTCTGTCCAACTCCTTTGCTCACGAACTAGAACTAGCCAGAACGTGTAGCTAAAAAAATGGTGAAGACATGGTACCAGAAAAAGGCACCTTAGAAATAAATTAAAAACTTGATTTCCAAATTAATGTATTTTGTTCACATTAGATTTCTTATCATACATAATACGAAGAATACAAAATTTTAGTATAATAATCAGTCGATTCATGCAATCACTCTTCTTAAAATACTAGTTACTTAAAACTAAATATACTATCTATAGCTTGTTCATTTTTTATGTTTCCGTTACGTCATATCTATTTTGTTTTTCAAAAGTAACAATATATAAATTCTTTCTAACACAATTGCATTTATTTTTTCTTTTATATTCTTTAAATTACTATGATATTAGCTGAAATGGTGGAGAAAATTAATGGAATGCGTCTACAATACGTCTCTTACGTCATGTTAATCTAAGTTATATTGAGATCCAAGGATATATCAATAACAGTAGCAAATTCTAAGTCTGTCAAAGGAGATTGTACTACTACATACATTTTGTTCCTGATCTAAAATTATAATAAAATACGGTTCAAAATAATTGTATCAATAATGAGGTATTGGTGTGTTACAACCGTCTTTTGTAAGTCGATTAATAAATACATGGATAGCTCATTGTATGGAAATGCCAGCACCGTTATGCGTTAAATGATAAACTTATATGGCACCAAATGTTAAATCTATAATAAAAATATCAAATGAAAATTATTTCTAATTTCGCTAGCCATACTTCTTTTTATAATATAGACATGAGATTAAAAAAAAATACTAGCACAATGTAATGACGATTTATTCTAAATTTCTATATTTGTTAGACGTGACTCAAATTCAAGGATCACAATGCAGCTTTATTATATCAAATTGGTTTACTGGAGACAATCTAAATAATAGATTATTTTTTTTTAATATTTGGTCGCTGTATGCCGTACATACTTAATTAGTACTTAATATTAACTAAGACAAAACTACGCCTACAAATGCATTTTCCTCACTTTTACCACAACTCACCTATTTTTATTTATTACACGAAATACAAAAGTTGACATTCCAATTGTACAAAACAATTTGTACTTTAGCTTAAAACACAATTAATATAAAATTTAATAATAATGATTGAGTTATTTGCTTAAATATATGAAAGTACTCTCTATACTCTTAAATTTATAGGACATTAGACCGAGCGACTATGAATACATAAAGCTCAGTATCTCAAACATTTGCTCCAACAAATCAGGGATACGGAAACGTAGGTAAATGAGTGTTCTGATCTAACATCTCTGAGGCAAAATATAATTGTATAGTATTTTTTTGTTATTATTATTTATATCTTTTAATTATTTCTTATTATAATTATTTGTTTCTTATTTAAAATCAGAATAGAAATAGATTTAACTAATATCCTTTAGCCTATAGCCTTGTTCAATTAGCCACCTTACAAAGTACTAGAAACTCATTTTTGTTATGAATAGTATTATTTAATTAATTTGAATCAAATAGTACTTATAGTTATAATTAACGTACTCGAATTAACTTAGGTAAGCCGGATTAGCGCAGTGTACTCAGCGATGTTGGAATCCATTTGACACAAAAGCTCTTATAAATGTAAGTATGTAAGGAATCTAAATAAGTGGCGGGTATTTATACTGTGTAAATGATCTTAAACTTTTATAACTTTGTCCATAAGCTTCACTACGATACTGTACATACAAACATTACTTTAATGTGTAATTTTTTTTTATATTTATTACCGATGATTTTACATTTTATAAAATTATTCTAAATATAATAATGGAATTAGTTGAAGAGATTTGACTTTGAGAACATTGTCTTTAGTAATGACGCTCAATTTTGCTTAAACTGTTGTATTTCGAAAAACTAGTTTTGTGCACAAAACAGAACAAAGTGCAATATTGGGCCTTTCTAATTATATGGGGATTCAGATGCATAGCACTATAATGAAAGAAGTAATTTTCTTGGTCCAAAATTTAGAAGCTATACTATAGCTATGCTTTAGAACCATCACCCCTTGTGGTTCCAGCAAGACAGTACCGTGAGCATTGTAAGAGTTGTTTTCACCACAGCCAAATACGAAATGTATGTACGTATGTATGTATGAAATGTAAAAAGTAGTACTAATATAAGTATACAGATAATTATAATTAATGTTTTTTTTAACAATGTTTCGAAATTGATGAGTCATTTTGAGACAGTGTTAGTGTTCCAAATGACATCCAAACTAAGCGTGCATGTATAATTTTTCAAAATGTTCTCCATATTGTACAAATCTAACTAAATAAAAGAAAAAGGTGAAGAATGACCGATCACTGTAACAGACCGATTAACTAATTACCTTGATTTTAATTGAGTTTTAAATGTGTATAACACTAGAAAAGCTGTTATCCGTTTTGTGTTGGAATAAAAACCTCTACCTATTTAAGATTAATAGTTATAGAGGAAAAAAAATATTTGATTATATATATTTTGTATCCATACTACTGAAAATATGAAGCCTTACTATCAGGTCACCATATTGTAATCAAAGAATAGAGAGAGACTGTCAAAGGCTATATTAATTAATAATATTTTGAAATTGAATTTAAATTGTATATTCTATGATTTTATTAAACATGCGATTAAGTAACAAAAAAGTCAGAGAATTCTATTTATATTAATATTCTTAATATATAGTACAGTTTCAATTTAATGTGATAGTATATAACAAGTATTCTACCACATATAATTTTAATTGTTATATGTTTATGTTCAAAAATATAGGGTCAATATATATTTTTTTTATACTTTAAAAGGTACGGTATGTGTATGTGTATATTCTTCTACTATTTAATGGTATATTTAAGAAATGGTTCAAACATCGCTGCACACTCTCAAATATTATATCAATGTGTGTTTATTTACTAATATTTTTCTTCTTCCAAAGCGTGGTAGGAGCCTACGTTTCTTTTTAACTCCAAGCTGAAGTAAAAGGCTTCTTGCTTCTGCTAGAGCATTATCCGTTTCTTCTACTCCGGATATAAAACCACTCTCTGGTCGGGATAAAGTGGGCGCTGTAGGTAAAAGCGAGAACCATCGGTCGATCTTTGCACTCGAAGACAGCTGAATAAGAAAAAAAAACAAAACAAATAATAATTTATTGATAAACCAAAATAAATTATATATATATATATATATATATATATATATATATATATATATATATATATATAATATATATATATATATATATATATATATATATATATATATATATATATATATATCTATATATATATATATATATTATATATATATATATATATATATATATATATATATATATATATATATATATATATATATGTATATATGGACTATTTTTAAATAGTCGTAATATTGAGATACATATGTTAATATTGTTAATTCTTAAAGAAAAGGGCAATATCTAATTATTTAACATTTCAAGATCCATTTGATATGCAAATAGCTCTCGGCAACGGTTAACAGAGGCCAATTCAGGTGGAATAAAGCTAGGATCCACAAGTTTGTGTATAGAGCTTATGTGAGTGTCGTCAGACTCAAACGATATGAAGTGGCCTAAGAAGATGACATTCAAGCGTCCGCTCGGCCTAGGCCTAGTAATAGGTCTCTATTTTTTATTATATTTTGTTGAATAAATGTCGTCCATATGTGTTCTATACGTATTCAGCATTATAGTTTCAAATATAATTTTTTTATCTTTTAACAATATTGAAGACAGCCCATTCACGTCCTTTCATTCATGATTATAAAACCAATAGGATTTTATCACATCAAGGTATTGATATAAAATAAGTACTTCCAATGAAAATTAAGCCTTATTTTTTTGTTATAAAAATCTATTTATCGGGCAATATGCCATTCTGGAATGGACACTATGCTTACCTTTGTCTTACAAATACTAAATTAGAAATCGACTTCCGTAACTAATATTAAATATAATACATTTTTTATTCTTAATTAATATAATTTGGTAATATTTAACAGTGAAAATCCTATCTGGAGTAAACATAAATAGAATTAACACAAGGACCATAGGTGTTCTAGAATTAACGATGCGTGAAACATATTTATTCAACTCCATTTTTATAATTATAAAGTCGTTTAATTTAAAATATAACATAAAATAACAAATTGTTATATAGCGCTTAAGTACGAAAGTTGTTACAGCGTGAATAAGAGCTTATGAATATAAAACTTAACCTTATTTCACATAATTAAAAATTAAAAAATAAAACTTCTATTCACAAATGTACAATTAAGCAAAAAAAATATAGCCAACTTTATATCAAGTGTAACAGAATTTGCGACTTAGGGGAAATTCTGAGACATTTTATTAATTATTCACGCGACGACCCTTGGTTTAAAGTCGTTCGCCCGAAATCTGTCATTATAATAGCTTTAGCATTAAAGCTATTAATAAAAGACCCGTGAAATGTTTTTATGCTTGTCGTTAATTATTCGATGTTCAGTGACAAATAGAAACGGTGCGTAAATTTTTATAGCTTAACAGAAAATATTATTATCGTACTTAGTTATATAAATATACATTTATATTAATTGAACTCCGAAAAGGAGGAGGTTGTTCGACACGTTTATTTTTTTTATCTTAGTCACTCAATATCTTAGTAATTTGTGACCCGATTTGAGTTATATTTTTTGTTGTTTGAAAGAGATTACTTCTGAGGTGGTCCCATTTTCATACCATGGCAGCATTCGCATTCCAGCAATATCGATGGAAACATTCACATCTTTTAGGTATTTTATAAAAATGAACAAAGCATATATTTGCTTCAAGTAGTCATCATCTAAGGTAATATTAATAAAGTGATGACGACAGGCAGAAAGTCAGACAGGAAATTCTTCGAATATTAAAAGTACGTAAAGAGTATATTATCTAGTTATGTAATATTGAATTATTCGCGTAAAATCATTACGAGGTACAATTACTCAACTACAAATTCCTGCTTGCCCATATTAACTTATATAGCAAAGATTAAAAAAATAGATGATGTAAAAATAGATTAAAAGTAAGATCAATAAGTTTATTTTTTAACCAATTTCAAAATTAAGAAGATTTTTATGTTGATTGTACGTTTATTACGTCATTACTTCCCCAAGTATGAATGGTTTTTAATTATACTTTTTTGTATGGTAGGTCACGTTTAAGAGCTAGTCTCATATAATTTGTTATATATTATATGGGATGTCAGGGTTTGATCAAGAATTCAAATTTAAGTTTTATAGATTTTATAGATTTTACCTAGCTATAAGAGATATCATAATATTTGTATACTAGTCGTGAATATTGTGGCCTACATTCAACAGTAGCCAAGAACAAAAAGCTAAAAAGTAGAAAATATTATTTTAGTTACTTTAGAATAAATAAAATTAAAAATAAATAAATTACTTATATTAGTGATATCTATTTTCTATTAAAAAATCCATTATTCTTGGAGTCGATGCCAGCTAAAAAAAAATACTATATAACAACTTTTGGAGATATACAACTCATTTTAAAAATACCCAAATTAGCACCGACTCCCAAGTTGTTCAATTTAAATTTTGTTTCTTGTACTTTTGTAAAAATTCAAGATGGAGGAATAAAAAGTATCTTCACATATATTTTATCTTCTTAAACACAATAAATTTTATGCATAATTTGGGTAAAGTAATTTAATGAAATAAAATTCAAGTCCAAATAACAGAACATATTCCACACAAAGGATTTATTGGCGACCATAGCTATCTATAATTTCGCTAAGTCAAAATTAGAAACATATTTAACTAAACATGGGATTAATAAAACCAGAGATAAATAAAGTAACAACATCAATGAAGTGTCTAATTTAATGTAATTTTTTTAAATCCATTTATTTATTTATGTGTTTGCTGAATCCTCTATAACATTTATAATCCATTATTATGATTCGTAAATACATCGAGATTACAGAACATTGAGATCATTAAAAATTTATATTTAATATTGAATAGAATATTTTTGTACATGAACCTTAATAAAAGGAAGCTTGCTAAAAATATATAATTTGATAAAATTCTAAGGGTACTAAGTACCAATAAAGAAAATAAATAATATATAAATTCCAGTCAAAATTATCAACAGTATTATATACTATATAAAACAAAATACATAGGTAATAATAATTAATTTGCAAAACTAGACAGGTCCGTTGCTTAAGTTCTAATAGAAATTAAGTGAAATTATTTAAGGAATAACAAAATGTTTCTGTACGCTATTTTATAGAGATAACACAGTGCACATCTTCATATATATTATAATGTGATAGTATACACAATGCGTTTTAATTATCTAATTGAAATATACAGTTTTACTAGGTAATGTTGCGAAAAAAAAAACAGTATGTTGTATCTCAGTGTGACCACAAAACAAGTACAACAAGTAACAAGGTCATGTAGTATTTTTAAGTTTGAAAGCTAACATGTACTTTAAGCTTCTGCTCTTAGAACTTGAACAACGACACGAAACATGAATATTTTCTTACAAATAACACATAATAATATATTGCGTTATCTATTAATAAGTGATATACTTGTAAAATCTGATGCTCGCCTCAAGTGAAGCCTTAATACCATAAGCACGTATGACTCGAGTAAATCGTTCCAAATATTTTTTTTTAAATTTTGACGAAAGCTTCGCGTTAGTAACATAGTTACTTGCTTAGTCCTTCTGTAGTGGTAACATATTATCTCATTTATTTGTATGTTGCCAATTGTATAATTTAAAAATAATAAAACATACAAAGAATACTAGGAACAGATATTTAAAATATCTCTTCAACGCGTATAGAGATAAAATCGAATAATGCAAAAAATCGCCAGGATTCTGAGCACTTCTCTAAAAGCTCTATCGCTAAGATATTTATACTCGATTGTGCCTATTAAAGTTTCTCACTTGAGCTGAACACCTTTCTAAAACTATTATTGAAGGGGAGCTCAAATCAATCCATTACAAAACAGTTTACAACTTTTCATCCAATTTTTATACACGTCCAACGGCCATATTATGTATTTTTTTACTAATGTCATCAAACTAGACTCTCGAACTTCAAAAAAGCTTTACGTTCATGCGAAGCTTTACAGTCTTTTAATTCTCCCATATCCTTACAGCAGATTTGAGCTTACCTTTAATATAACTTAGATCCTTGACACATCAAAATCTATTATTATAACGACATGACGAATAAATTGATTAATATATTAACTACTGAACTATGATTGAATATTTAATATTTAGATTGATATTTAAACATGAACACCAAAATTACACATTGATCATACTATTGGTTAAATATTTTCTACCATTCGAAGGATCCAACATGTATATAGATATGCAGATGTTTTACTAAAGCTCGGAAATAGTTGACATACGAGTATAGTGTAGTAATAATATGTATAGCATCTAAAATATTTCTTCAAGTCCAAAGATGTGGGTTGTATAATTTTATCAAATTTTGACACATTTCATATGTGCGCCTAAATACGAATAGGTAGGTACATTAATAAATTTGACTACTTTCTAACACAGAAAAATATCTTATATAACGATTAAAGTTTGCTTACAAATATAGATAAACCTGAATATTATCTATTTTTTAACTTTGTTTAAAAATAGATATTATTTTAGATGTTATCAGACATCATACAAGAAACACTCGATGGTAATGTGCAATACTAATGGTATAGCAATACTTGAATATTACTAGACCCCAGCTTCGACTTCATAAATAAATATGCAGCGTGTTTACTCCCAAAAACAGGAACGTAATAATAAAATAAACGATAAGTCGCAAATATAATTTCCACTCTATTTATGACTCGTTAGAACTGGCTGTGCGACCACATCTCTTATTATGGATTGTTATACATATATGGCTGCATTTTGTGGAAAATGTTGGTTTTAACTCATAGAATAAAATTGTAACTTGAAAAAAGTTACAATTTTATTCTATGAGTTAAAACCGAAAAAAAGAAAAAAAAGAAAAATTGTAAATTGTAACTCTAAAAATGAATATATATACATATTATTATATATATATATATATATATATATATATATATATATATATATATATATATATATATATATATATATATATATATATATATATATATATATATATATATATATATATACATATTATATATATATATATCTATATATATATATATATATATATATATATAATATATATATATATATATATATATATATATATATACTGTGATAACTTCATAAATATAAATATTGTTTTGATATGATAATACACCATAATAAAATTATATTTAATTGGAGAATAATATTATATTTAATTGGGATATGACGAAAAGATATGTAATGGATTCAAATGTAACCGAAAAAAATATTTTGGACTAGATTAAATTTGATATGTAAATTAGGTTACGATCTACCTACAACCATCAATCAAGGTTGTTTCAATTTGGCACTTCATAGTCTCAAATCTTACTAAAGTTAAAGTAACAAAGCCGCGAATAGAATATCAGAATTAATCTTAAATTAATATAAACTTAAATGACTTAGGTAACTGGACTCAAATTAGCATAATTAGGCTTTAAATAATAATTTACTTGGTGGTGTGCCTGGTCCATTGAGATCGCAGGGCCGTCATCATTTCGCTACGATTTGGTACTTTCTCACTGGTAGAGCGTGTGATCGGAGCAGCTGGAGCCAGAGATTCCGCACCTGGTACTTTAAGATTAGCGCCTGTAGTGTTCTTAGCGTCTAATTCGGGTTTAGATGGTTCTGGAACCTCAGACACGCTCTCAGATGGACTAATTGGTACAATGAGCCTCACACGGCCATCATTGCCAGTTGCAGCCAAAGTTCCATTATGCGACAAAGGCATTATGAATGGTATACTCGAATCTGAGCTGACATCATCTGGAGAAGAATCTTTAGATGTTGTTGCCTGGCTTGTGCTATACAAAGAATTCTGTGACTGACCAATGCTCATGGCTTGAGCGAGAGCTCCAAAATCATTACTGGATCCAATTTTACCTTGATAGACTTGATCGTTCAGTAAATTGATAAGATCGGAGTTGCTGAAATGATTATTTATGGGTGGAATATGTGGAAAAGCGTTACGATTTTGAAAAAACTGTTTGTTGTTATTTGCTTTCGGCTCTCCATTGGTGAATGCCATATCTTGAAATTTAGAAATTAAGTAATTCTGAATCTGATCATGGGTCATGCTTCCAAAGTTTATTGGAGAGCTAGCTCCGCTTGTATTATCCGGAGGCGATAGACTGAATGGTGATGTATTTACGTTGTTATTTTCAACGTTCTGCGTCATTTTATTGTTTTGAGTGATGAAATTAATAAGATCATCGCTATTGAAAGCTTGACAATTTCCATTGCAGGCAGCGTTGTTCTCAGATTTCACACCATCACCACCTCCAGCTTTCGTCTGTATGCAACGTATATTTTATTTCCTTATAAAGATTTGATCCAAAGCAACGCTACATGATAACATTCGACGGAATAATAACTGGTATACAAAGAAATCATAATGCTATTTTTAAAAAAAATATACATAAGAATATAACTTCTAATAGTTTATTCCATGTATACCAGTCAACTTGTTAACATCTAACACAAAACATGCTACACACAAACCATTCACTACACTATTACTAACGTACTACACAGCGATCATTTCATGTTTATGTTTAATTTTAGATATCTAAATAAAATATGCATTAATATTAACATATTTCAGAAGTATAACAAAACACATGTAAATGATCGTTGTAATGACACATTGAATAATTTTCACATACAGCTGTAATCTTATATTAGAAAAGTAATAAAACAAAAACAATACCGTTAAAAAGCAAACACATAAACAAATAACAGAAAATAATTAAATTGTAGACTTGCAGATTGAAAGTAAACTTTCAAATTAAATTAATAATTTTGACTTTCCCATGGTTTTAAGTCAAATTTTATAATTTCTTAGAATATAAGCTTAAAATAATAACAATCAACAACGGCAAATAAACTGTCACACTATACGACTTTTACTATATTTCGGGCTTTTTGTCGACAACTATCAGTTTAGTTATGGAATATTTAAAGTGTAAGTGCAAGTGTATATGCAAATGAAATACATGAAAAATATCAAAAGCTAAAGCTTAAGTAGATATAAATGAAATAGCAAAATACGAGTAAATATGTAAGCAAATAAATGTTCAATTTATCAGTTAAAAAGCAATATTGAATAAATGTTAGTCCTTTCAAAGTGTCATATATATACTATAACTTTTTATTTTATTTTCATATAAATATTTTTTGAAAATAATTTAACATATTTTTGACACATGACACTTCAAAATGACAGTTCACTTTTTAAACGCACCTGAGGCAAAAGTGTCAGTTGCTGAGCGCTTATTGGGCGGCTGTTGCCTTTCTCCTTATCTTGCAAATGGGCGACGAGAGCCGCGATGTGCTCAAGTAGTTCTTTGTTATGCACCAGCAGCTGGTGAGTGCGAGCCTGGAAATATTATTATTGTATACCTTAATATCACAATACTATGTAAAGTTTCGTGTCAAATATAATGTAAATTCTCAGTTCAGAATACCTACTAATCTTTATTATTTAAATGTATCAAAATTTTGAAAAAAATGTACTGATATTACATAAAGTAAAGTAAGTCCAAGGAACATTGTGATAAACCACACTGTTTTGTGTCTAGGTTACAGGCATTGTGTGCCGAGTGCCGAAATTCAATGTCGTATTTTGTCTTATAAGACAAGGCCAAGGAAAAAAAAACAAACGTTTTCCAGAATATGGATCAAAAGCACAATAATCGTGTGTTAGCTTATACTTCTCAACTACGTCATTGTGACGTCATATTTTGATAAAACTATTATTTTAAGGACAATATTGACGATTGCGCTGAACAAAATATATAAAGAGAAAACAATTATAGTTTTATGTAATAATAGAAGTTTATTTTCAATAGAAATCAGTAAAATTGTCACGCAGGGTAGCAGTTGCTATTAATGTTTGTCGGGTACGACCGAAGTAGCCCGACCGTGGTCTGAGCTAATGTCCATATGTAAGTGTTATAGTTAATGTAGTAGTTAACTATACGCATTTGTTTTATTTTGTACTAGTAGATGCCCTCAATTTCGTTAGCGCGGATTTCATGATTATTTCTACCTGGTTTCCTTATTTTATGTAGTTTAACTGGAAATTTTGTAAAGTGTCAAATCTTATTTATTATAGTTTAGCTAATCTATTGTGGTTCTACATCATGTGTTTCTGGTCCTTGGTGTTTATAGGTCAATGGAGAGTGCTTGCCATATTAAATCATTTTTGTTATGGCAGCATTTCATTATTTTTTATAGCTCAGCTGGACTACTATAGTTTTACTATAGATCCTGCCTAGCAATTGTGCTAGCTATTATAGTTATATAACAAAAAAAGAGTTATTCAAGTCCGTTTAGTAGATCCATAGTATGTACAAAAAAACAGACAGACATACAAAAATGTCAATTAAAAATCCAAAAAAAATTTTTACACTACCTTGTACATCGACAATGAATGATTAAATCAATAATCCTTCCTCTATATATGGACTATTAAATAAAAAAAAACAATTTGTACCAATAATTCCTAAGATCAGTTTAAACTAAAATTTCACAGTTTGACATTATTACTATATATAGTACTATACTATAGTATAGATAGTAAAGATTTGTACTTTCAACGGTCGAATTAGCTCTCGTTCAACTTTTCCGTTCTCTAATATTTGCAGTAAGTAACGTAACAAAACGACAAAAACTTAACGTGTTAAAATTAAAATAAAATTTCCTTACCCCTAAAATGTAACGTACCGTTTTAAAATATTATCAATGTTATAAAACAGAATAAGGTATATCGTGTTTTTGTTTATTTTCCATGGATAACGTTGCTTAAATTCCATTTAAAAAATTCCAAGTACAACAAAAAAGATGATAAGAATAATAATAACAAAAGGAAACAAAGTAATATATATATATATATATATATATATATATATATATATATATATATATATATATATATATATATATATATATATATATATATATATATATATATATATATATATATATATATTAAATAATATAATTTATTCTACCTAATATATATAAAACATGTATTAATCTTATTTTATATTTCATTTCTGTAGTTGAACTAAATAATTAGATACTAACACAATTGTTAGTAGAAACATTATTTAGCTTATTAGAAGTTCTGTAACTGGCTTCTAACGAGTAACAGTAAGTAATTGTAGATCGTTCTCCAACGGATGTCAATTACAGTAAAATCTGACAAAACTATATCGGGGCTGTATTTTCATTTGTTATATTAACTAATTAATTAACTGAGCGAGTACAATTTAAATGGATAAAGTATGATTTATTTCTACTATTGTTTAAATAATATAAATGTGGCAATAAATAAATAATATAAATGTAAATGAGGAAGCAACGTTTCCTATTCATGCTTAATTATGTTATTGTAATCCAAAAATAATGTTAATTTAACCAATGCTATGATAGAAAGATATTAGAGAAATGTTGTAAGATGAGGAACTCGGTATATCACTTTTACTTACTTGGGCCTCACATCGAGCAGCTTGTTCAGCAGCAAGTTGATCACGTAATAACAGTAACTGAGCCACAGCGGCCCTAGTCTGCTGGGTCTGCTGTTCCAAGCGTTCGCGCAGAAGCTGCAACTGATGTTGAGCGCTAAGCGGTGTAGTGTCGTCTGTTGATACCTCTACCTTTGTGATGCATTCCGGTAGGTCGGGGAGGTTGATGCTTGGGACTTGTGGGGCCTGCAACAAAGATTATTAGTTTTAGTTTCACGCTTAGTAACGTTTCTTTTAAGGGTTGGCGAGAAAAACCGTCCGAAAAACTGTCAATGCGGCCCATTTACCACTTTCCACTCGGATCCAGACCACTACGTGTGTGTATGTGTGTGTATGTGTGTGTGTGTGTCTGTGTATGTGCGTGTGTATGTGGCATTAATTAAAATTTTAAATATTGATATATTTAAATTGGGAACACTTTGTCGTATCTTCACACTAATGAAAAATTATTGACTTGCTTGAAATTTAATACTCTCTCTTTAAAATGTTTATGATTTTGTTAAGTACTATTTTCAAGTCTCTTTGTCTGACTCGCAATGGTAAGGATACGTGATGTATGTGATATTTAGAATTGTGAGTATTTTCTTGGCCGTATATGACAAAATACGGTTTAAAAAAAAATGAAAATTTATAAAAAAAAAATATTCAAAACTACATGTATTTACTTTCCAGCATAGTTAGATCTTACAAATGTTCACTGCTGGAAATAAATCTGTAAGGATTATGATATTATTTCATAACATAGCAGACTTAAATATTATTAATATTTTTTAAATTTCCTGTTATATAAACTACTAATATTAGCTAAATCTTATCCACAGATCAGAAATGATAGTCGAAATAGGATTTCTACTGAATCGTACAATTTAATTGACGGGTCATCGGATTTGTCAATGCGATAACGATTCTCATTGACATCGAGAAAGTGGATTTTATATGTTATAGGATAATGGGCACGGGCACTCAATCTTAAAGGCTTTCTAGAATACTTTTCTTATTTTTTTCAAATAGAAAATATGTGACTGTTGTTCTACAAAATTATAAGTAGTTATAAGTATTAATAATTTATATATATATATATATATATATATATATATATATATATATATATATATATATATATTATATATATATATATATATATATATATATATATATTATATAATTAATGAAAATAAATATATATATATATATATATATTTATATATATATATATATATATATATATATATATATATAGATATATATATATATATATATATATATATATATATATAGATATATATATATATCTTATTTTATAAATGTGATTAGATAAAAATAAGAAAAAATATACATATCAGTACTACCGACCTACTAGTTTAATTTTTGATAAGCAATGTCATGTAGAAGCTTGAAAAAGTTCAAAAATTGATATGAAATGAAAAGCTTAAAAGTATTTTGAAGTAAGTTGTCAATTACTGGTATTTAATATAGGTACTTAAAAAGTGAACAGTTTGAAGAAAAATAACAGGACTTACAGCTTATACCACTAAGCACATCAATATATGTATAAATACTCGGATTCATTCAAAATCAAAATATTCTTTATTTAATTAGACCATTACAAGCACAATTGAATCGTCAATTTACATAGGAATGTCAATAGTGTCAGGAGGCTACCACCGGCTCAGAAGGTAGGTTCTGCTGAGAAGAGCTGGTTAGAATCTCAACAGTTGCTCCTTTGAAATATACTTAACAATTGATTTATAATAATCATAAGTTGCCCGAAAGAGCATCGACAGCATTTAATTCCAAGCACAACTATCATTATAATATTCTTGGATAGAATAATACGCTTTACTTATTAATACATATTTAACTTTAACTTTTTTTCCATTGGAAGATCTGATATCCCTTGTAGAATTTGTTATACATACGTATACATTGTGCCATTAATGATTTATTAAACTTTTTGAAGACGAAAACTAGGACTTACCAGCTTATTCTTATTTCTTGTGTTTATACAGTGTCTATCACTGGTTTTTTAATAATTTAGAATATTTTTACAGACAAGTAAACTATTATTATTAATAAGCAAAATATTAAAGAAGAGAATTCCTCCCAGAGAATTCCGAGCTCTCATGCTGTAAATAGCTAGCACTGCTCTTTTTTGAATTATAAACACTGACTCAATATCAGAAGCATTGCCCCAAAGCAATATTCCATAGGACGAGATGATATTAAAATAAATAAAGTAAGCGAGTCATGTACAAGTAACGAGAGAGATACGATTATCAACTTCCGTAAGTTGTATCACTTTTCTAACAGCGTAAGCAGCGGAGCTCAGTCTACTCCCAAGCAAAGACAAATGGAGGCTGCATTGAAGTTTTGAATCTAGTGTTAATCCTAGAAAAACTGTGAAATCAGTGAACTGTACAATTTCATCATTGAGCCGTAGCCGTAGGTTAAGCTTTTGTCTCTTTACGTTTGGCATTGTGAATTCAATACATTTAGTTTTCTTCGCATTCAAAAATAAATTATTGACACTACACCTGTACAGAATTTGCGGTAGTGTAAATAACCATGAATTAATTAATTATTTAAATTATACAAAATATAAGTAATAATTATTATAGTAATATAAGTCATTATTGTATAACTGTACTATTATACAAAATTTTATTAAAATATTTGCTTTAGTACTTATTTACATACAATTACTCGTACATATATATTTCTTTAGGTTTTATGTATTTTATTTTTTCATTTTTCAGCTTCTTCATAGCAAAGTAGATAGAGAAAATTTAGTGTCAAGACATATCGTTTTCCGCTTTCCGCCCAAGTTCGACATTATGAGTTGGGTAGCGGAACTCAAAGAAACACTAAGTCCAACACCCAAACGCCCTATAGTACCGTGGCGTGATAGGCTTAAGTTAAGTTTAAACTTAAAATGTATATTTAAATTTAAATTTATAGTTAAAAATAATCATACTAGATAGTCTATAAAGTCACTAAATAGCTAGATTGCAAAGTGAGATGGAGATTAGTTTCAAAGTATCCAAATAGTGCAATACTTGAGCCAGTGACCGGAAACAGATTGGCCTAAACTCTAATGAAAGAGGAAAGCAACTGCAGTCTGTTGACCATCTGCTTATCTTGATACAATTAATGTAATTAGTTTAATTTTTTAATACTTTTACTAGTATTATTCTACACTAAGGAAGGTAAAATATTTATAGAATCACATAATAAAAAATATAAAAATCCCGCTACGTTTAATTGTTTTTTCTTAGATTCACTCGTATTTCCACTCAAAAGAGACTTTATATTTTGGACCAATTTAATAATTATTTCTCTTATCTAAATGTAAAACAACATGTTATTGCTATTATACATTATTTTTTTATACTGTACAGTCTAGTATTGCTATAAGCTTGATCTACATACAATATGCATAATTTTTTAAAATAAAATCATATGAAATGTCTGTATATTTAATATAAATATTCCCTTTCATTTGAAACCAGCTTCGAGTGTTATTCGATCGTCTTATAATAGTAACAATTACGAAAGCTCTAAGCTTTATATCACCTAATACTACTAAGAAAATGAATCATTGTTAATGTATATTGCCAGAGATGATAAGGAACCTGTGATTTGAGCTGTTCTCAATAGAATCGACTTTATTCGGAATACGGAGAAACGTTTATGAAGTATACAAATTTGTTGCCAAATGATTATCAAAATCATGGAAAATTATATAATGTGTATAAATTAAGATTATAGGTATGTTCTCGTTACTACAATACTGTGCACTAGTGTAACTGAGTACTGTGAAAGGATATATAAAGGCGTTTTTTAGAGGTATAGAAATTTAAATTGAAATATAAAAAAAGATGGATTATTGGATTGACATGATTTTTTTTATTCGAAAGATAATCTTGTGGCATTACATTTTAAATATGATTTCTGGCATATGACTGCCACAGCTGGCTCGGATGTAGTCCAATCTGGACGTGCAATTTTCGATGACTTTTTCCAACATTTGTGGCCGTATATCGGCAATAACACGGCGAATGTTGTCTTCCAAATGTTCAAACGTTTGTGGCTTAACCACATAGACCAATGACTTTACATAGAACCACAGAAAATAATCTAGCGGTTTTAACCGCTAGATTATTTTCTATGGAGATTCAAGATCTTGGAAGCCAATTCACAAGTTCAAAACGTAAAATTAGGCGGTCACCAAACGTGTCTTTTAATAAATCGATTGTGGCACGAGCTGTGTGACATATTGCACCGTCTTGTTCGAACCACACCTCCTGGACATCATGATTATCCAATTCAGGAATGAAAAAGTTAGTTATCATGGCTCTATACCGATCACCATTAACTGTAACGTTCTGGCAATCATCGTTTTTTGAGAAATACGGACCAATTATGACCAGCCCCTAAAACGCACCAAACAGTCAGTTGTTCTGAATGTAACGGTTTTTCGACATACACTTGAGGATTAGCTTCACTTCGAATGCAGCAGTTTTGTTTGTTGACGTAACCATTCAATCAGAAGTGTGATGAAGCATCGCTAAACAAAATTCGCTTATGAAAATCGGGAACAACGGCAATCTAGTTTTGGGCCCATTAGACAAATCTACTCCTTGCTTGACGATCGTTTGGATTCAATTCTTGCACAAGCGCGCAAACCAAGACCTTCTGCAAAAACTTCCATAAAGTAGATGGACACAGATTCAATTCCTGTGCTCGATGGCGGATGGACTCATTCGGGTCTTCCTCAACGCCACGCCCTACAGTAGCAATACCTTCTTCTGTACGCACCGTACAGCGTCTCTCGGGATGCGTGTTATCAATTAGAGTAAATGTGGTGCGAAAACGTTTCATGGTTAATCGAATTAACTGCTCTGGTGGACGATTTTGTCAACTAGAACCATTATTTTCGAAATAAAATTGCACGATTTGTAAGCGTTCTTCAGTCATCAGTAGGATTCATACCAACTACCTTTAGGCCGTTAGTCATTTCTCGGGCTCAGTGTTCCGCCTTTCGAGACATTGCGTGTTGCTTGGAACTAAGCGCCGTGCTTTGTCTTGCTACCAATGTGGTACACACACGCTAGTCACACACAGACACAGAGTCAGTATGGAACCCACAACCGTCGCGTTTATAGTTAGACACTATGAAACTATAAACAGGTTAAAAACAGATATTTTTTTACTAGTAAAATGCGACGATGAGTTCCACTATTCGACACACAGTGTCTCAAATATGGGTGGAACACGGAGAACAAAATGTATTGACTTAACTTGCTCTTTTTAAATACAGGATAAAACGAAAAGCTGTATTAAAATACGACGTTACAGAGATATTATCTATAATTTTTGTTTCTAAAATGTTTCACATTAATTATATTATGGATAATTTATTTACCGGTTTTACAAGATAATAGGGTCATCTTCTCGTTTTTACGTAGCTCGAGGTAGGCTCGTAAAACGGTAAACCAACAAGTATTATCAAATAAATATATATATATATATATATATATATATATATATATATATATATATATATATATATATATATATATATATATATATATATATATATATATATATATATATATATATATATACATATATCCATATATACATATATCAAACCTCAACAATCGCGGGTGATGTGAGATGTACACCGCAATGGCCACAGATGATTCTATTGTAAATATAATGCTATCTTATATTTATAAAATACGTCATTCAAAGTTTTAAACTAAACGGTTGGAAACGGTAAAAGGATTTAAAGTTTACTCTTTGGAAATAGTCGTAGTACCTGCTCAATGCTCATGCATCATGCTGTAGAGACCTTTTACATTATGGAAGGCATACGATTTGGAAAAAGTGGAAAGTAATAAGTATTATTGTTATGCATTTTTCTATAATAGTAACTTCATAGTTAGTTACTTAGGATGAAAATGAAATAAAATAATTTTTTAATTACATTTTCGACCGCATGTTTTATACGAACTTTCTTTACAGTGTAAAAGGTTTCTCACGGCAAGTATCTTCCAAGAGACTGTTGAATTTGCATTGCATTCTCCTAAAGTGATTTTTAAACTGGAAGATATAAATTCTTTTGAATTCAATTCTCTTTTTTTATTTAAAGACTAAACTAATGGAATTTGAATGTATATAAGAAATATTTAATTACTTATAATGAATATCTACATTTAATGACTCCACAGTTAGAAAGTATAAAATTTCAAACGATATCATCGTAAATGATAAAAGTAGTTCTATATATCTATACCGATACGTGTATACGTTCAGTACTCATGCAGTTTTATCATATATTTAAGAAATATATGTAGATTAACTTTACGTAAGATTAGTTGTGACTAAAATAACATAAGTTTTTTTGAACATAGATGAACATGATATAACATATTATTATAATTAATCATGTTTTGTTCCTTAGTGATGAAAAATATCAAATTCTTGCCCAGGCCCAGTGGAGTGGCAGGAAAGTTTTAAGTTACAAATTAAGGGCCATTATTATGAAATTATGTATCTTTATTGACACCAACCTTAAATTATATATATATATATATATATATATATATATATATATATATATATATATATATATATATATATATATATATATATATATATATATATATATATATATATATATATATATATATATATATATATATAAATATATATTCTAACTAGACGACGATATATTTTACAATGTTATATTGGAATACATCCAATTTTTTATTTTATTTTACACAATTTGCATGTCTTCCTCATCCACCTCGCACCTCAGCAACGCGCGTCACTGGCACGTCAAACAAACTTGTAGTCATATCACCGGCTCGATGATATTATTATAGTTTTGATTTATAACAACGATTCAGTGAAACGTATAAAGTAACGTTGAGAGATCATTATAGTATTTTGAATTTCGATGTTGAGTGTATTCTATTCTTATAAACGAGTAGAGCAAGTACTAACTCAATAAGTTAGTCTTTGGATCCAGAAGTTTGCTTTTCGGCTTGTATTTTAATATCATCTTCATCTTTTGTGATACAATAATTTTATTTCCTTTCTATTGGAAATTTTACTTAAATTAAAAATTAATAAATATTTATTAATTATGTATGTTACAGAAAAATTAACTCATTTTTGTATTGTATATTAATTTTCAGTCTTTAACACAAATATTGCTCTATCAAAAATATATATTTATATACCTATACCTATACCTATATAATAACTTTATTATTTTGAAACGATATGATGATTTTTGTGGTAATCAGTCCTTATCTTTATATGAAAGCCTGTGTCGACTTAATATTTTTCAGAACTATACCCAAAGCCATAACAATCAAATTATGTAAATACATCAAATAAATAGTAAACAATAATAAGATTATCGTCTCATTACTTTTTAACCGAAAATATTTTGGCGCCTCGAGTGGGTGTGAACGGCGTCTGCTGTAAACAGTATGCTAGCGTAAATCAAATATGTTGATATAGTGTGTTGATGTAATGAATGCTATATGTACGATTAAATATATTTTTACAATTGATGCTTGTGTGATTTTTTTTAATGTTCATAATGACTTGAAAAGGTATAAACGATATCTTAAGTAATTGTCATTTTGGAGCAGTTCAAAACTTTTTGAGACCTGGATTGTAAATAAATGATGTTGTTATCCCAATATGACTGAGCATAGTGTATTATTTTATAAAAGTTATATTTTACTAGCATCTTATATAGTTCAGTATATAAAAAATACGAGTAACAGCGAATCGGGAAGTATGTTAAATATTTTTTAATTCAAATATAAAAAGAAGCTTACTAATATTATACTAATTAGGTAAAAAAATAAGTTTGATATTAAGTACGGTCATCCAACTCTCAATACAGAATATAAACACAAAAGGATAATTATTAATTACTTTACTAAAATTAATTGAGAATTTAAATACAAATTTAACATATACTATTATATACGATTATCTCCATATTCAATTCTTAGCGACGTTACTTTTTCTGTCCCATATATTATATAAATACTGTAAGTTTATTATGTAATATAAAAATTCACAAGTTCATATATATACAAAATCAATTTGTATATTTACTTGTGTCATAATTCCGTTTATGTTTGTTGAAAGTGTTGATCACACGTGTTAAGCCATGTCATTTTAGTACTCCAAGAATATTATGGTGGACTAGGCACCAGGTGGATATATTTATATATTTAATACAGATACTGAAAATATGTTGACAAATCATTCAAATTTACGGTTCCGTACCACAAAAACAAACGGAACTCTAATACAATTTCGACGCTTGCATGCAAGATAATAAAAAATAAGATATTTCCCTTATGAAATTTTGCAAGAACTATAATTTGCTCGTCCCGTTAACCTACAATCATGAAACTGATACGGAACCCTTTTCCGACTCGTATATTTACAATAGTTTATATTATTATACGAGTATCTTTCCCACTTCCCACACAAATAATAACACACAATAAACAGAATAAATTTTTTCTTTGTTAAAATAAGAGATAAGAATAAAAAAAAATAGTTACCTGAATCACCCGTTTGCTTTCTTTCCTTGGCGGCGGTGGGAGCAGGTCCAAATGCTTAGGCCTGTTCGCCTTCGGTTCTTCCACGCCCTTGGAAGTTGATGCTGCACCTGACTCGGATGCACCACATTCAGATGCCGCTTCTAATATACATAGCGTACAAATTTAGTATGTAATTTATATTTATATATAATTAATTTATATAAATAAAGATATAAAATTAAATTTCAAAGTAAAATAACAGTGGTCAGTGATATTTAGTTGTAGCGTGTAAAAAACAAGATTGATATAAGCTTTCTCTTCGTAACTTTATCGCATTTTATGACATATGCATATTTTTTTAATTTATCCTTTGCTAGATCTACTGGTGACAACGAACTACTGGAAAAAAATATTCGTTAGAAATAGTTTAACTTAGGTTTCATAGTTCAACTATATCACAAGTAAAACTTATACCATAAATCAACTAGAAGGATATTGGCGAGATAACTTTTAAAGTATTTCTAGGTAACTTTTTAGGTGTGGCATTTATGAGAAAAGGTCACGATGCAAGTTTAAATTGAACGAAGCTAGGTAAATTTTGTTTGCCCTGTTCTGATGAAGTTACTACCTATAGGCAGTGTAAATTGCTTAAGAATAGCAGTTAGAGTACAACCAAGTTGGCGACCGCGCATATGTATGTCGAAGTTAAGGAGGTTTTCCTATAAATATTTAGAACTTATGGACGCCCTACCCGTGAGAAAGGCCCGTAGGACCAGTATAGAATATTATTAATACAATAATAATAAGTTTGAGATTGTTAATAACGTTTTAATTGAAATTAATCAATGTAGCAAAAATTAAACTTATGAAACTTAAAATTGTGACCTTAAAACTGAATTGGTTTAGACAAATATGCACGAAGTCTGCGCCATCGTATTTTACAGTTACGTAATATTCACAAAAAGAATGGCTTCCCTATTCGAGAAGGACTCGTTTTGTCACGTTCAATTTTTATTTGCATGCTACGCGAGGGTATTACAAAATTTATTTTAAAACAAAATGTTCTAGCAGCCTTCAAACAGAATGTTAACATATAATTTAGGTTTTAAATAACAAAATGTGATGTCGTAGCTCAGTAATAACGTTAGGTTATGTTTTGATAATTTTAATTTCCCCAGTATGGACGAAGCGTGGCGTTGAGTAATTTAATATGGAAAAAGTAATAAATTTAAACATTTATAGGCTGTTTATTAGAATATTTATTTAAAAAGCTTATAAATCTATTTAATTTACTGCTGAGAAATATTTGTATTGTATTGATTTCTTCAAAGTGAAACAATTTTAAAAATAAAATAGATGTTTCTTGGAAAATGTTCATTTATATCGGTACAAGAGTATGCATTTAGTTACTAATGTGTTGTTTTTGATTAATTTTACTTGGTATTTGGATTTTAACACTACATAAAATTGAAAAGTACCGCTTACAATCTAATATTATCTCACGCAGATATAAAATTTCACCAGCCGGTACTGTTTTTGAGCACAATAGTTCGGCTTTTGTAAATTTCCTCTTAATCATATTAGTTGTTATATAAACAATTATATAATATAAACAATATTACTCAAATCTGTAATATTTCCAATAAAAGATAAATCAACCTAAATTCGGATTTGCGGGAAGCAAACAAAATGTAACAGGCGCATTCAATGTGTATATGTTGCAATACAGAATTCCTTTGACATTGGCAAACTAAATTGGCATTCCCGACGTGACCAATTTTAAACTACACTTCATAATATTGGCACAAAAAGGCGTTATTTCCTTTGAAAATGATTCTAAACTATCCAAACATGTCAACAATCAAATCAAAAACCAAATAAAATGTGTGTTATATTTTGTCTGTTAAAATATCACTATCGTTGAATTGATAGTTGATTAGTTCCATTTAAAAAAAAATTGTAAAGACCATCTCAAAAACTACTAATATATATATATATATATATATATATATATATATATATATATATATATATATATATATATATATATATATATATATATATATATATATATATATATATATATACATATATATATATATATATATATATATATATATATATATATATATATATATATATATATATATAAATATATATTTTTTTTCTTGACCGTCAACGGTATGTATGAGATCTATACTCAGTTGGGCGAAATAGTTATGTGCCTTTCCCCATGCTAGTACGACAAAGTGCGTCTAGAATTCCGCGGAGAACGTAGTGTCCTAACATAACGTTCTCACTGTCGAACCTCCAATATATGAAATGAAACTTGAAGCTAAAAAAATACAAATATTAAATTCTCTGTTTTCCATTGATTTTAGTTGCTGCTACCACGTTGATTTTACTTTATTCAATTTAATACAGTAAATAAAGTGCCAAATAAAACGGACTTGAACAATATTATATACACTAAAAGACATGTAATGTACAAGGTACCTATATTTTCCTATTTTATTTACCCATCGAGTTTTGCATGAGAATGTATCGCGAGCACGTTTCCTGCATTAACTGAATCAAGGTGAAGGTTTATTTAACGTGGATATGGTAAGCTCAATATATGATTAGAATTTGAGGAACATCAACTCTCTTTGTTATATAAAATGTGCTTATTTTGTACTAAAATATTATATTATAACGAATCATTATAATAAAAAAAAATGATAAACAATAACGAATATTGTATTTCCATTTCAATAGGTATTTGGCTTTAAGCATCTCTCGCATTTAGCAGTGCATGGTCTGTCCAGCTTCTGTTCATTTTTAATACATTTATTGTATTATTGTATCTCATAATCTCATTGAAGTATATGTACAGTGTATGGTATGCAACCATGGTGCATTTTTTTTGTTATAAGCTTACAATTTGCATAAAATATGCAACGTCACAACTTCATTGTATTATGAATGCATTTGCATGTTCTTGTCATATATACTGGTATATGAAAAATTATTTTTGTGCTACTTTAATAATGGTATTTTGGGTAATTTATTTATTATATGTATATAATGATAATTTTAAAATCAATATTGTACAATAATAAAATGCATAAATTAAAAAAGAACGTTTTTCGATCCAATACCCAAAAAAGACTTGTTTAAATGCGGGATATAGCGTGAAGCTATTTCATTTAAGATATATACGAGTATATCAATATATATATATATATATATATATATATATATATATATATATATATATATATATATATATATATATATATATATATATATATATATATATATATATATATATATATATATATATATATATATATATATATATATATATATATATATATATATATATATATATATATATATATATATATATATATATATATATATATATATATCTTTAAAACTTTAACAGTAGAAACAGTGGAATAATGACAATGCTTATAAAGTAGCTATACGCCATGACGTAACGGTTGCAGCAATGATCAGGATCATTAACGGTTGCAGCAAATGATATAGAATAATAGTACATTTATATAAATATCGCCTAATATTAAATTGAACAAGACATTTTTCACTGTATCCCGCATATAGCACTGTCCATCTTGGTCTAGGTCCATGACAGTAGACGAGGTGAAAGAGGCGAAAGAGAGACCAGGGAAGCACTGTATGTATGTGAATGTAATACATTATGTTCTCATCGTAAAAAGAGAATTAGACAATAGCGTAGTGTTGCCGTCATATAGGCTGTAAAATTATGACGTTCGACCAGCTGTTACTATAGCGTCGGATGTTATAAAACGACACATAAAGCTAATTATAATACGCCCACTGCTGTGAAAGAATAGACGATAGTTAAGATGCGGCGGTTAAAGTAAACAACGGGTCAGGTGAATATATATATATATATATATATATATTTATATATATATATATATATATATATATATATATATATATATATATATATATATATATATATATATATATATATATATATATATATATATATATATATATATATGTATTTGTGTATATATGTTATCAGTTTTATAAATTGTAAATATATATGTATATATATATATATAAATTAAAACTATAGTAAAGTGAAATTGTAAGCGAAATATATTTGTATTGATAGTTTCTCATGAATCATTTCTCATGAATAGTATTAAATATTTTACACTAGGTATAAAATTAACTCAAAATACAAAAAAAATACATACATATGAAAATATTTAACAATATCGATGTAGCCCCTCGAAATAAATATATCAGCTAAATTTCCGCCTTCAAATGTAGCTAATATTGCGTAGGATATTAATGCAAATGCTCTGAATAATCTTACCGGGTTAATATCCTGTCAACACGAGTGAAATAGTTAAGCAAGGGAAGCATACTTCCTCGTTAGGTACGTGTAATGTAAAATTATTGTTATAGTTATTGGTGTAACTAATTCGTTGTATAAAACACATATTTTATCATCATGTTATTACACTGTATGCTATTATTTTGTATGGGAAGATTGTTCTACGTTTTATGTATGAAATATTATATATAAATAATTACTATACGTGGCGCAGAGACACGGCGTCTTTAAACATAATGGTTTGTAGATTCGATTTTCGCTCGGGGAGAATGAATTATTTTCATTTTCATCGCTCTGGTAACAAGGTTGGTGCGACGTTGGGTTCCGCCGCACAGCACGCAACGCCTCGAAAGGTGGAAAGTGGGCAACGGAGTGTCCTAACACTAGGTTCTGCCCACAGTTCTCTCACTGTACCAGGTACTTTAAAGGTAAAAAACGTTTAAAAAAAATACGCAAGCGTGAGGCAGTTCTACAGCACTGGACTGTAAATATGACTGTTGTGACTTCGAGCTAAATTAGACGAATGATTTTTTCATTTCCGCGCTATCAAGTTGACTATTGCCAATCAAGACGATTTCGGGAAAGTGGTAAACGCTAGATTATTTCTGCCTAAGCCATTATAAGAAGACTGAAGCTATAAAAGCTAAAAAAAGTAACTGAATAAAGAATGAAGTACGGAGATTATTGTGAGTAAAAATGCCTTAAGAATGCAGAAATTTATAGCTTATAAATGTTTACAGTCAACATTTAAATAAAATTCCTTTTAAAAACAATATTTGGATAAAATAATATGAACAATGTGAAACGATGGTAATCGTAACATTAAAGGTCCTAACCAAATACGTAACGTAAATAAATGTGCTTAATGCACCTTTTGATATTTTTTATGGTTTTTTTTGTATACCTATACTAATAATCTAAGGAATATATATATATATATATATATATATATATATATATATATATATATATATATATATTATATATATATATATATATATATATATATATATATATATATATATATGAGCTCATACAAAAAGAAGTAAAAAGCTATCTACACTCAATCCCAGTATGTTTTGTTGTGTAAAATAAACGTGTCTGCTTTATCTCATATTTGTATGTGAGAAATTCTGTGTAACGCTTACTTATTTATTACGAAACATTTATTCGTATTTCACAATATTCACTTTTATAAAAAAAAATACTCTGAAACTATGTCAATTTATCGCAAATATACATATTTTATTTGCATACGAGGTGAATGACCTTAAACTGAAACGTTACCCGCGTCGCCGTACCTAAACCCACCGACCACTGTCTTCAAAAAGTGTATACCATCGTAATAAATCTAAATAAAGTTGGAGCAATAAATCCACGGCAAGAAACATCGCTTTTGAAGATGTCTTTCCATAGCTAT
Source organism: Dione juno (assembly GCA_037127375.1). NCBI lineage: Eukaryota > Metazoa > Arthropoda > Insecta > Lepidoptera > Nymphalidae > Dione > Dione juno. The sequence goes on along the minus strand of JAXRJS010000004.1, from coordinate 8,967,601 downwards.
ACGAACATTTGGCACAAAACAGCTTCGGCTTCACAACGCCCGCCCTGTAGAGAGCATCGGACGCGACAAATGGAAACTCGACATATATAGATTATAGATTAATTTCAACGTCAACGGCCAAGCTTGTTAAATCTAGTCATATGTAAAGCTGTCAGCGTTTGTCACCAAATAAGTACCCATAGATATATACGATAGCGCGATAAATTCTTAAAATAATCACAAATACTACTTCGCAATAGCTTTTACAGTTGTATTAGAGCCAATTCGCGTACACTTCTAAATTTCGCAAGCAGATTAAACCGCATGCGATATTCAATCGCTAACGCAACGTATGAACTAATACGAACAAGGCAAATGACGTATCGGTAATTGCCCTGTCTTCGATCCGAGAGGACTCATGCCGATACGTAATTAAAAGTATTATTGGATGAAATATATAATAAATTGTAGACCTTAGTTTGTGTTTAAATTTAAAAGACAGTCGACAATTTATGTTAATTTGTGCTTTCCTTTAGAAAATAGACCTTTAGAAGCTGATTGCTTGCTGGGAGCGGGACGGACGTCGTCAGGAGCAGACGAGGTCGATGGTGCGGGATTGTCCGGATTGTTGGTATTCATCTTATGGCACACTTCGAACGCCTGGCCGACGGTGCGTACAATCCTCATAGCTTGGCTCTGTGAAGAAAATGAGAAATTAAGAAAAAATGTTTTAAATACTGAAATTATGATACAATTATAAGAATAGAATATCAATAGATTCCTATAAAATTTGAGATAAACGCCGGTATCGTCAATTTCAGCTTCAATAAAAACGTCCAGGTTATACCTGTCGTTAGCGAATAAGATTCACGGTCTCATTACTGACGGAACGAAAAACATCTAAGCCTCAGGAATTTTAAATTTAATATTATGCAAAACAATACAATATCTTGTTTCAAGGTAGCCTTTGCCAGAAGTTTCGTCATAAATCTTTGTAAGTAACTTATATTGTGAAAGCAATTTGAAACATTTCCGAAATTCCGAAAACAAAATAAAACAAAAATGTATGAAAGTTGTTAATAAAATAAAACGTTCAACAAAAAATGACCGTGTTTTGTCAAAAAATATGTTTGTCTTTAAATAAATTAAATGTAGCGTTGCATGAGATATAATATTAGTTTTGGCATAACACCGGTAGGCGGATTTGTAATCTGTATTTTCCAGAATAAATAATATGCTTGTACAATAAGATAAATGTACATATATTATTTTATTATGAAAAACGATGTCACATTTATTCTGCTCATATATATATTATTTTTGTCAATATATAACGTTTTTTTTTTTCTGTACATATTTCTTTCTTAACATTCTTGCAATAAATTTACAAATAAAAATATAAATCATGATTAAATCCTATATTCTGTTGTATAAATAAATGAACACACATAAAGTAAACTTATGTTATATGAAGCAGAACTTTTAAAATATTTTATTATTTACTTTTTTGGTACACAATATATGAATACTATATATATATATATATATATATATATATATATATATATATATATAATATATATATATATATATATATATATATATATATATATATATATATATATATATTGTGTATTATATATGTTTCTTTCGAATCATTTTACCTGACTGAGATAAAAATTAATCTAAATGTTACTCTACTCTACTACACAGCAGCTTAAAGCTAAATAAAGCTTTTCCAGAAATAAGCCCGGACAAACAGAAAGGCGAACAGACAAAATTGTTAAAAAAATATTATTGTATTTTAGTATCGTGTAAATAAAAGTTAAAAAAAGTTATGTACAAATCTAAAAGTAAAAATGTTATTATATTCTTCTAAGAATAAAATATATTAAAATTTATGCTTCGTATAATATAATCATGCCAGGACTAGACATTATCAAATCAAAAGCTTCACAGTAGTATTGTTTATTTTAAAATATTTCAGTAATAATATATGAAGTAACCCAGTAAAAGCTCCTTATTTTCGTAAACAGTAAACATGATGTGCTATTATAACAATTAATTAATTTCGAAGATTGTTTGACTGTATTACACGATAGACGTGGGTTCGATACTCACTCTATAGTAAAAAAATCTCGGCTGAGTTTCGCCGCCTAGTATTTTATTACTAATATTTCAAATACTGTATAAATTTAAAAGGTATATTTTATCTAAGATGTATATGGTTTTGTCATTTTTGTATGGAAAAGGCGACAAAGGGAACAAAAGGATGCCTGAAGAGCTCGCGTTACGTCTATCCTGCTTCAGATCTCAAAAAAACGTTATATCATTCGTTTTGTCATAACTTTACATTCACTGAAATTTCTTCGAATTTCCTTTACTTAAATTGAATGGTGGGTCTTTAGCTTTACTTTTACTTGATGAATTTCTCTTAAACATAATTTTTTTTAACTTTTATAAAGAAAAATATTAAATTTCTTCAACTTCACGCTATTTCCCGCAGGATAGATAGAGATGACATTGCGTGTTAAGTGGCGGTACTCAACGCCGACTGTGGCTGACAAATGAAAATTTTTAATTACTTCGAGTCACAGCCGTCTACATCCTACTCTGCCACGATGATTTCAATATACACGTAGAAAACGAGAAAAGTGAACTCTGTGTAAAAGCCGTGTCATAGAGCACGCCAATTAATTATTAATAATATGGGTTAATCTGTATTTCCACAGATATTAAATATACACATTACTTTGCTTTATCGTAAATAATAATCCTGGGTGATTAATTTAACATTATTTATTATATTATTTAATTTAAAATTTTTTAAATTAAATATAAAAATGTAAATGAGTAATATTCCTCATTACAATAGAGTCAAATAGTAAAAATAAATTATAAGTATACTAAAATATATCATGAATCCTTTTTCAAAATGCGATGTTGAGATCCGCCACTCTAAACATCACGTCTAGAATTTGGTCGGAATGTGGAGAACAGAGGTTCTCTCCGCCCACCCTACTATAAAATATAATAAGGTTTAAGGTAATAACACGAAGCAGTTCGTTCCTATTATAAGTACATCAATCTTAGAAGAATATAAACTTAAATCAAGAAAGTAATTTTTTAAATCTTTTTGGACATTTTCAACTATCTATAGAATAGTCAATAATTACCTTTCTATTCAACAATTATTTCATTGATTAGTGCATATAAATTCTAACCTAACCTAACTATAATAAATGTCACAATAATACTTTCCCAAATCCACAGTGGTCACCTAGTAAGCACGTTGATATATAGCTTCACCTTAGCAAAGGCAGAGAGTGAAGACACTCTGTTTCCCACTTTCTGCCCAATTTTCGTGTTGTGTGGGGAAATTCAACCTTGTGACAAGTTTTGTTACTAAAGCGAGAAAATGTAAATTATTCAGTTTCTCGAGTGGGATCCGAACTCATAGACGTCATGCTTTACAATCAGACGCTGTGGCGCTGTGCCACGACGTGCTCGTTCATATATGTACATATATATATATATATATATATATATATATATATATATATAGATAATATATATATATATATATATATATATATATATAATATATATATATAATATATATATATATATATATATATATATAATATATTATATATATATATATATATATATATATATAAGAGGATGGATGGATAATAAGAGGAGAGAAGGATAAATAGCAAAATACTGTGTAAATTAAACAGATCTGTATCAACATAATCTATGCGATAGAATAAAATGTTTAGATTTAAGAAAAAACAGGTAAAAGAGTATAACGATGAAAAATCGTACATATTCGTATATATGGGTGGCGACGGATCCATGTAACAATTGCCGGCTTACCTTTACAAAATTATTACATACTATAAGATTAATGTAGGTTTAATTTAGGAAAAAAAACCTATAATTTCTAGCTTGGCAGATTTGATATTAAGAAAATTGTGAAACGATTTTAAATCTTACAAGTTTTAACAGTACAAGTCGTTGCCTGACCAAATAGATTTGCATATTAAAGAATGTATTACATTGTTATTAATTTACTAACAACGATCTCTACTAGTGAGAATAATAATATTGTATTTAATTTATTGTTCTACACTCTGGTAAAACTGTTCTGCGTGAAGTCCGAAAGACAACAGAAAGAGCTAGGAGGGTAGCCGAAGATTAAAGACGATATATCAGATGTGGCGAAGAGGATAGCAGAAGAAAAATAAGAAATACTATATATATATATACATATATATATATATATATATATATATATATATATATATATATATATATATATATATATATATATATATATATATATATATATATATATATATATATCTATATATATATATATATATATATATATATATATATATAAGGGGTCTTGGCAAAATGTATGAGATTTATGAAACTAATGTTAGTTAACTGTGAGAATGCAATGTATTATCTATCTGTAAATAGGTGAATATTAATAACGTTTATTTTAAAGCGGTCGCAATAAAAATAGACGACACACAAATAAAAAATACTTTTTATTGTGGTTGTAGGCGAAGCTATAAAGCATTGCTATTATAAAATAGATATCTAATGTATTTAAAGAATTAGGACTCGATTTCGATTCATATAGAAATTGGCTCACGATTTATAAGTATATATAGACACAGACAGACAGATATAAAAATTCAGCCGGATCTTGGTACACAATATTCAATACATTCTAAGGTAGATAGAAGTGAATCAACAAAATATTGTATTTACTATCTCTAGAATCGACAGTTATGAGACATTAAGTCCCAAATTAATCACTATTTGTCATATCATTGAGTAATTTCATAGTTATGTTACAAAATTGTGGCATTGTGGTCCCATTAAGCTTTGAGATTACACTTTGAGCATAAGCATTGAGCGTGACATGTTCAATTTATGTTCCTCACTTGTCACGTCGTGACGTCACTGACAGATCGTAGGGCCTAATGCTAAAGCCATACTATGTATAGCTCAATCGAAGCCATTTGCGGCTAGCAATGAAATGCTGAAAATTTTAGTGATTACTCTAAATAAGTACAATATTCCTTTAATATTTTATAGTATTATTATGTGTGAACTATTTTTATAAATGCGGTATAGTCCGTAGAAGTCGAGACCGCTGATCTATCCAGGTAACCTTATTATTTCTGTCAGGGTTATATACACGTGCAGTTTATGTATATATATATATATATATATATATATATATATATATATATATATATATATATATATATATATATATATATATATATATATATATATATATATATATATATATATATATATATAAATTAATTTACAAATAGGTAAAGGAAAATTTTGAAATATAATTTTTCTTCGGCATGTATAAAATCTTTCCACAAGAGCTAGCGATCTTTAGAGGTAATTTAATATTGCGAAAACAGACCAAGCTTTTATACGAAACATGCAATTCAGTAATTTGACCATTTGTGTTGAATCAAATTAACAAAAGATAAACAGGCTCACTTTACGTTCATAATATTTTAGGTTGTAGGACGTGACGTCACTACTTACTTCCTTTATAACTAACATTTCGACTATAAATATATAAAAACTAACGCATGCTGTTTATACATTCTCGACTGTTGCAGACAGACAATTCAAATAATATTATGTTTGTGTAAGTTTACATACAAAGTCTGCAAGCAAGACTTAGTCAGATCCATATCAGCCTGTGATTTTTGTATTTAAATATTTATAAGTCAATTTATAAGTAAATTGTGTTAGTAAAAACAAAATTATGTATTTCGTTCGTTCGTTAATCTGTTTATTCACTTTTACAGGAAGATCATGATAGGCTGGACATATACTGTATTGAGAATTCTTTATTTTGAAGTAATAATAAATGTAATGTCATCTTTTTAGTATTTTTTTTTGCATCTGACTATCGTCTCGATGTTACTATATTGAAAGAATGTTTGTATCTAGATAGGTAAAATGTATCTAGATAGTAAATTTACTTTTAATCTATGTATTATCAGAGCGTCAGCTTGAGCATATTGCATGTTTGACTTTATTTAGAGAGTCTCCAGAGCTTTAAAAAAAATAAAGACTTTGATACTTATTTACAATTACTTTACTCGATCTATTCTCGAGTACGGCTCAACTGTCTGGAATCAACAATATAAATTACCTATATGTTAATATACTGTAAACTGTTCATACATTATGTACGACACAAAGACCTGCACTAGTTCTAATTATTCTTTTAACAAAATGGAAACAATATATATATAGCACAACAACAAGTAACACAGTAACAATATAATAGCTCTATTATTATATTTTTTTTTGTTAAATATAGGAAACTTTTTTTATGTGAACTTTATAATATTACTACCTTACTACTTACAATTAATGGGCAACTCTAACCATATAACTGGACTCTTAAAGAATAATCATGAGTAGGTAAGTAAGACTAGTTTTAAGAAAGGTCAGAACAGCTAAAATTACTTTTAAGTAATCTTTGATATCTGCGATTCTTATACATTTTAAATGAAAATGTTCACAGTATACGCCATTTTCAGTAGGTCACGTGCACATGGTCACTGACTACTACATGTGACCACGGACTACTGCAAGTCTCGTATACACTTTCGTTAAAAAGTTTACTAATTAATTATTTTAACAAGAAACAACAAATAGTCTCTAATAATCTTTAATCTCTAATAATTTTAGAATACCTGCCAGATAATGGAATTTTATAAGTAATTTTATAAAGTCTTATTTGGTTTCCTATTATCCTCCTAAATTTGAACAATATTATAACCACATTCGTATCCCAAATGCATACATTAATACTCATCGCAATTCGCAACACATATAACACTCTACTCTGCTTTCATTCACACTGTACTGTGACGTTTAAGCCAGTGCTGCTCTGTTGATCGCGGAGTGGATTTGTTCACGGGCCGTCTGGTCGGCATTGTAGACTGTAGGTCGTTTATTTTATAGCCGTCAACTATACAAGTACGTACAAAATTCTTGTGCGGCATTATTTGTAAGATTTTGTAAGAATAATGTCTGGGTTTTGCTTTAGTTTCAAGTGATGAAAACTGTAATGTAATGAATACATTCAAATTATTTATTTTTACATGCTTTTTTTTATATTTGATGAGGACGAGTTACATTATTTGGAGAATTTTGAATTTTGTGACATATTTATGGTAAAATTCTAATTTTAAAATGTATTATACATTTACTTTATTATTTTAGTTTAAAACGAAAGCAGAAATTGAAATTAATTCTATGGCAACACTTTATTTAAAATTGAATTGGTAAAATTAAATACCATTTCGATGTCGCAATATCTAATTTTCATTTTCAATCGCAGCGCGACCCACAGTACAATTTTCCTAGCAAACATGTACAATCCGCTTAAATATCGAATGCAAGCTCTTTCAATTTCTGTCGACCTTCACTTTTCACGACGAGTTAGATTTGATTTTCTTATTGCAACACGTGTTCGTGAGAATACAGTTTTAGAATTTCCCATTTATTGCAGTAATACTGAAAAAAATAATAGCCAAAAAATGAAAATGAACATTGGTGTGCGTTATGAAGTCTCAAGAACGTCAGTGCAAATGTCATGTAATATTATTCATATTAAATAGATTAGAATAACACTACATAGCCCTATTAGACTAGCAGGTACATAACCAATTCATACTCGTAAAGCTCGGATACGATAAAAGCGTACGGATTAGTTTTTTTTATCAATTAAATAAACAATAGGTGCAAGAAAAATGCGATAAAACAAAGCGATATGCTGCAAAGAATCTGTCATCCATAGACGAATCGAACCAAGGTCTTTCAACGAATACAATGTGATTGTTTCAAATTGTATAAAGCAACTCGAATCCATATTAACGATGTTGCAACGTTTAACTTGCTATAAAAGAAGCTATCAGATTAAGCGGCGATTTAACATTCGTTTAGTATAATGACAATGAAAGTCATTTATTTAACATAACGAGAAAATCGAAAACATATTGAAGTGTTAGTTAAATTTTATTTATCTGTATATTTTAATTACTACTACTATGTACTTATATACTCGTATGTGACTCAGCGTGCAATAGTTGTGCCCGCGACTTTGTCTAAGAAACTAAATTTTAAGAAATTGGTAAAACTGATGTGTCCCATCACTATTAGTAAACCATCATCATCATAGTATCAATTTTGTCAAATAAAACAGGTACTTTAAAATCGATTTAACTTTTTTTTATTAGAGAATTGATTGAAATAAAATAAAGACTAAGTTTTAAGAGAGGTTTGCAATACTATAGCACTGAAAACTGCACTTAAATCGGTACTGCTGTTTTAGAGATGGACATGTACAAGCGCTCAGATACGAGTATCAGACAAAATTATTAAAAACAGCTGTTCTGAGTTCTATTTCGTAAATAAATAAAAATAAGTTTTTGCCATATATACCTATTGATAGAGATAATTGTACGTAATCTTAAGTGATATCTTATTTAAAGATCATAAATGTTAACTAAAAGTCGTAGTAATAGGCTTATGACAAAGCTACATAGTCCTCCAAGAATAATCGATACTCTATTTAATATGACAACTAAGGAAAAGTTAAAAAAATATAATTAAGAAAGTCATAGGATAATATTAACACATCATATATTTCACGATATTAGAACATAGACACATAACATTTTAGTTGAGACCAACGAGCGGGAATAAAAGAGTCGCACGTAAGGGACGTAAGGGACGAGCCGATAAAAGCGCAGCCGTGTTTACGATCTGCACTCTGATAATAAATTCCTATAGCTATTTTACGAAGGAAATTTAAGTAAGGTAGAATAAATTTTGATAAAGAAATATCTATATTTATATACAAGAGTATCAGATTTATTTTTGTTAAATGTGCTTCAAAATCAGAAATTCTGAAATTATATTATGTTACCTGCTTTTACCTGCGGTTTTGCTCTGTGGTTCAATGGATATAACTAAGAGATGTGTAACAATTAAAATACATTTTGAATGCTCGAGGTATTTCAGACCGCAAATACAGTAGTTTACGTCGAAATGATTAACATTCCTTTTTTTAACTTCATGCTAAATCTAGGGAACCTAGATTATATATAGACACTCCGCTTTCAGTTTTCAGCGCTTACAGCTTCGCTTTGTTACCAAAGCAAAGAAAAATAAAATTAATTCAATATCTCCGAATGGGAATCGAACCTATAACCGAGGCGCTTACAGTATTATTCTCAAAATTACGAGTATTATTAGCATATAACCTTCCTCAATCAATTTACTACTCGATACATACATTTTTTCGATTCGTACCATTACGTTCTTGAGATTAACGCTTTTAACCGAACAAGCTCAGCTTTATAACATTAGAAAAATTTACCAAAACATATAGTAATATACGAGTATGTATAGGTTTTAAATATTTTTTAATACTCTTACTAGTAAATATTGCTTTTCATTCAATAATTCATTCGACATTAAAAGATGATATATATTTTTATTTTATTTAGAGTCTACATAGTTAGATATCTCTTTTTTTATCTTTTTTAAAGTTAAATATATATTGTAGCAGTGGTCAGAGTTAGCCTGTTATCCATCTAGACAAAAAGCAAGCACCGATGTTATTGTATATTTTCAGTATTTCAGATAAGATATGAAACAGCTGCAAGCTGTAACGCGTAATTGTTACGAAATGCACTTAAAGTCGAGATTTAAGCAAAATTATTAGATAATCTTCAACTATTTCACTACTAAATAAAGTTTTAAGTATACGCGTATCTACAAGTGTTTACAGATGGATCGTCGTGTTCAATTTGGTGGTTCATCTCCCGAATGGGAATTTTTATATTAAAAACATTTCCATTTTAACTAATATAGGTAGTTAATTATAATAGAATAAATATAAGAATATTTAAATTTATTATATTTTATTATTGTGTATTTTGCTTTATAATAACTATGAGTAATTTTTTCGGTTTCATTGTCGTGTGACCGATGGATCGAACCCCAATACAGTCAGACACTTTCCCACGATGGCTTTATGTTTGGTAAATATATATATATATATATATATATTATATATATATATATATATATATATATATATATATATATATATATATATATATATATATATATATATATATATATATATATATATATATATATATATATATATATAATAAGCAAAGTAAAATTTCATGACGAGAAAAGTTAGTGAATAATAACATCTCAATTCAACGTACCGAAGAACTTTAAAACCTATTGATCATTTAAAATACTTACTTAATACTTTGTTGATGTTGCTTTTTAGGTGGCTAACCTCAGAACTGAGCTCTTGATTAAATATAAATATATATATATATATATATATATATATATATATATATATATATATATATATATATATATATATATATATATATATATATAAATATATATATATAAATATATATATACATATATATATATATATATATATATATATATATATATATATATATATATATATATATATATATATATATATATATATATATATATATATATATATAACATCAAGTGGCGATTGAACCCGAATGAATTCGAGATGTTATTATAATGCGGAACTCAACGCAGCTCTTACCACAAGTGATGAAGATAATGCATTGCTGCGAGTGGGCTTAGAATCGCCACTAACAATAATTTACACTGTATTTGTGAACACAATATATTATAACATCGATTTGTATGCTATTCACAATATCTATTATTTGCGGTTGGCGTGAAACGATCACAATGTTCTACGTAACAATCATAACCTTGACCTACGATGTATGCCTACATGCTTTGGACAGCGCTGTTCTGTCTTTGTTAGTTGACTGACACAGCTATATATAGGATTATGCATAAATTGAATTACAATTTACAATAAAGCAGCAGTTAAAATCTCTTCCTTATTTTATTCATTCATGCCATTTAAACTGTCTTCTTTCTTCTGTATTCTTCTTTTCTGTCTGTATTTAACACAGTAGTGTTAATTTTAGGTAATTATTGATAAAATATTAAGATATACAATATGAATATACAATATAATAATACTATATCCATTTATTTCAAGCTAAACAAGTATCGTCATTCATTACCAAACAGTGGATTTACTTCAAAGTTTAGATTCTAAAATTGCTTGTGTGTCACATAGGCTACTCGTATATTAATCGTATAATGATAACGTCAAGTTAATCGCTTTGCAATTAGCTCTCTAGCTTGCCAAAGTTTTTAGCTCTTTTGGAATATGAATCTGCTACCTTGCTTATTTTTAGGCAACAGCAAAACTACTGTCATGGCAGATCAAAGAAAAAGATAAATAAAAATAGAAATGGTTGGCACGAACGCGAAAGAATAACGATAATTCATATAATTTGAATGACATTTAACAGTTAGACGAATTTCATATCATTAGAGACGTACCGGAATCGTACTACTAAGAATTTACTTTTTGAGTCATTCTATATTTATTTGAGTATACACGAAGATTTTTTTTTAGTAATGACTAATTTTAAATAATAGATACTGTCGCTTTTTTATTTTTAGATTTTGAGATTATTCTAACATAGTAACGTGAGCGTTGAGAATACAAACCCAAATACTAAATAATTTACTAATAACAATAATAAGTTTTAACAAGCAAATAAAAATATCGACGTAGCTCGATAAGAACGTATGGCTTAATTAGCGACGAAAGCTTCTACGGTTTTCAAGAGGCGCACGTTCGAGTCCAGCTATATGAAAGATCATTTTTTTCAATTTCTTTCCTGTTAGTGTGTATCACAATAAATATACTAAACTAACTAATGAATATTTCTACATAGTAAATGTACGACGATGATCAGAATGTTATTTTTTAGCTTCACGCTGCATCTCGCACATAGCAGGGTAGGCAGAAGGAACCGTAGGTAGAAGGAAGCTAGTGTTAAAACACACCTTTCCCAACTTTCTGCCTTTCGAGGCATTGCGTGTTGAGTTGCCATAACTCAACGCCGTGTTCTGCCTTGTTATCAGAGCGAGGAAACTGAAAATATTTCATTCTCCACGAGTGGGATTCGAACCCACACTCTCCACCGTCACGTTTAGAGACAGACGTGCCTGCCTGTGCTCTGTACTACGATATTTATCTCATTTTAGATAAATTTAAAAATTATAATTGTCCTACAAAACATTCTTGTAGTAACAGTGTAATGTAGCAACGCAGCAACATACACGTGGTCACTAAAGCGCTTAATTCTAGCATAATAGATTGTTTATTACTGCACTATGCTTCATATTTCTGTAAAATGTCACTTAACGCGTTCAAAATTAGAAGGCTAAGTTTCAGATTTAATGGTAATAAATTGGACTTCATTTATAAATAAACTTATGTAAATAGTTTCACGCTATATCCCGCTTATAGCAGCGTAAAGGGTTGGCAGAGGACACGTTAATTTCCCCAAGTTGGAATTGAACTCACAATCGTCGCGTTTACAGCCAGATGCTGTGCCATTGGGCCATGACTGCGTTTTAATATATAATTATAACGTAAATTTTTTTAATTTAAATCATAACAAAACTTAAATTCAAGTTTCGACATAAAGATCCTATTAAAAAGCCTATCCTATTAGATCCTATCCTATTAAAAAATCTATCTATAGAATCCTATTATAAAATATTATTTGAAACAATCGATTTTTATAAATATTAATCAAATTAACATTCAAAATATTATTTTGTCATATTAAAATTATTAGAATTTACAAGTATTTTGAATTCTCAGATGAACTTAAGGCTTATAATATATATTATAGTAGTATGAAATTGAGAATATTTTGTATGAGATATTTTATTATGTCACATGTGCTTGCGCGTAGCATAAGTGATATAATAAAATAAAAATGTACATCATTGTCTTTCACATATTTGTATAATTACAAGGTGCAAAATGAACGAGAGAGTATAGAAGGAGTGTTAGTACAGGCGAAGCCCCTTATACTATATTTTATATAGTATTCGCCTTTGCTATTTTTTAACTAAACATTAAGCTATACCGAGAACGGAATATTAAAGTTAATCAAAGCTTATGGTAAATGTTTACATCCTTAATAAAAAATGTATAACGCTTTATTAAAAAGTGTCGTCATGTTAACAGGTGCCAGTAAAACATTTAAACTACTATATACTTCTAAAAAGAAGTTAAATCTCGTATTGTATAGCATCTTGGCCCAGTAAAGCTTTATGTGACTCAGTACTAAGTATCTCATGTTAAAAAGCTTAAAGCTGAGCTTTTATATCAATAACATTTTACATGATTAGAATTTCAAAATGTGCTGAACAACTGTAGAATACAAAAATCAGGATTCTGTTAAAATTAATTAATCAAAATATTTGTGACATGCTTAAAGTACATACTAATGTATACTATTTTCTATTATTATCAATATTTGAGTTGTCCGATGCCCACCGCTGGACTTCTGGCTTTCCCTAAGGATCTCCATAACGATAGGTCCTGGTCCTGATCCTGATGGTCACCACCTCTACCATTACATCACTTGATACTACAAATATTCCAACGTCAAATTAGAAATACGCCACACAACGTCATCCACTCAAACATGACAGTAAATTTCCGTCCTCAAGTCCAAGTGTATTTGTAAAGAAAGCTTCGCATACAGTAGTTTAAATTTAGCTATAAAACTGTGAAAATATTCACATAAAAAGCTAAGTGTATAATACAACTAATTCAATAGTTTTAATACTATATATATAAAATTAAAAATCTAGACAATTATGTATGTTGATTGACTTAAATACAAGTATGTATCACTCTAACGTTTAATTTCACTCCATTATCACTGTTGGTATTGAAACATAAACTGAACGCAAAGTGAATTAATGATACCGCGTCTCATTTCCAACGACTATTCAGTACGTAATTCACACATTGGCCGGTTTCGAAATATCTCAACATTAACATTTCCGAAGTTTTCTAAATAACAAACGGTGGGACGGAAGCCTCGACCTTGATATTTGACTATAACACAGGGTTGACACTCGTCTAGTTATAGTCTAGTGCATAAATCTAGTACATAAATAACAATTGTACATTGTGAAGTTATAGTTAATATGATTGATATTTATAAGAAAAAATATCCAGTTGCAAATCGATGGTTGTATAGCCGATTCTCATTCAAAGGAATAAATTATTTTCAATTGTCCTCTGTGTGAAATAAAGCATGGTGATGATTCCCGCCACGATACAACAGTGCTTGTATCCAGGCATTGATTCGAAATTTGAGTGACTTAACACTTACTGTGACCTATCCTGCTAAAAGCGGGATAGAGCGAGAAAGTAAAATATACGCAAAATAGGAAAAAAAAAGTGCGTATCACTATGGAAAACGCTTGCTTATTATTTTTTATGTACTCAGTCTATGTCATAAAGGAACATGGGAAGCATTTGCTGTATAGTTACGTACGAGTACGTTGTATTGGAAAAATTTACGTATATAATATAATATAATATAATATTTAATATTAAACAAAAATAATTATACCAAAAGGTAAAGTATATTTTTTCACCGAAAATGAAAATATTAGTCGACCTCGCTTTATTTTAACAAATACTCGCCAATAATACGTTAGCCGCTTACGAGACCGATTTATAAAATATTTCCGTTACTATTTCTATCAAAATAAACACGAACGATCAAACGCTGGATCGTCCGTACAATCTATATGTGTCTCTTAAGAAATAACAATCGACGGTTACTTCTAATATAGCCGAAATATTGTGAAATGCCTATTGTAACATTTTTATTTCTCTTGACATTTGATATATGTTATTTTATCTATGGAAAGTAGAAGAAGTTTTATTAAATACGTAATATTTTTACTCTGTGCTTGTAATAAGAACCTTTTCTATAGGTACTAAATTAACATATTTCTACTAATGACGATACGCGACACAGTAAAAAAATGTCTAATTGGACGGTGCAGTAGTAATATGTTCTATGCACACTTTGACTTTGTTTAAATTATGTTAACTGTAAAAATTTGACTTTAAATGAAATCTTTAATAAATTAACTTTTTTTTAAATTTATATGGTACAGCTATTAGTAAACGAACTCGGCTGAAGTGCCCAGACGAAGGTCTGTAATAACTTTACAGAAAATAAGAGTTTTAATTTAAATTTCCAACAACAATATTACAGGTTTATGAAATTATAAAGAAACACGACGCCGAGTTTTGCTGTTTTTGTGCAACACCCAATACCTATTCTGGCGAATAGAGAGAATGTAGAGAATGGAGTGTATTTAACAATAAAAAGAATAGATAATATTACATAGATTATACGTTTTTTTTTACAAATATATATTAAATTCAAATTTGGTGACAAACATGTCTATTTCCTCTATAAATCGTCAACATATACATATTTTAGTATTATTACATATCAAAGATAAGAACATTTGAAATCCTATATCAAGAAAAGGCAAATATACCACGACAGGGTATAATGGATTCATTGCAATCACAATATTGTTTTAAACAACTACCTAAATACCCGCATTTAATCACGAAATTTACCAAACATACCTTTTCGTTCTGGTTAATTTAACTTCTCCTACATTTGTAATTATGTTGATATCTCTAAGTAAATGATGCAAATACAAATCACTCTTTTTGTATTACTGTAGTTAGCGGGGTTGATATAGAAAGTTTTAGTATTTCTCTTATTATAGAAGTGTTGACTCTTTGGATTGAGAAACATGTTTTTTTTTTACCAGATGGAAGAATTGAAAATACTTTGACATCAAACCCGTAACCAAACCGTGATAGCTGGACATAATTAATGCAACAATATGCAGTCCTCAAAGTTTTATCCGAATTGTAGCTTAGTAGTGCTATTACCGGATTAGACAGCGATACGTTCATTTACTTTTCAAAATTTCAAATAAGTAAAATATTAATGATTTTAATTAAATTTTTGACAACAAATATACATATGTTATTTAAAAAAATATATACTACTAGTACAAAATACGCATAATTTCAAGGTTTTGGATAAGAAAATATAAATTTTGATCAAAATGACTACTATAGTAACGCAAGAATTAAAAGTTTACATTCTCAAAGCGCGGCACACTGCCAATGGAAATCGGCTACTCTGTCAGCCACTAATCAGTTGCCAGGTAATATATTAACATATACATACTTTTAACTATACAATACTATAATTAAAGAAATTTGAAATTGAAATTTTATTTGAATGCAGAAATTTAAAATTTGAATGCAGCATTATCATAATCGCGTGTATAATAAGGTGTCCGAAATAATGTTTTATTTTATGTTCTTTAACGAATATGAAAAATATCTCTGACACTATCCATTTACAATTTTGACGTTAATGATAAAAAAAAGTAAAAACGTTGTTATAGTAAAGTTACTGCAGTTCAAATTTTTCACAAAATTTTTAAGATAGTTAAAGTAAGGAGATTATTACTTCCGTAGCGATTTATGTTTAATTACTATCTGTAAATAAAATTTGATTTATTACTGCCAGTCATTAAAATTAACTTCCTACAATTTTAAATAATTTACTATATTTTACGAGGAAATGTAGTAATTTTTTGCTTATTTTCATTTGCCCGCTCCCCAACCCAAGCCCATGACGTTCACAGTTAAACGGTGTCTCACAGCGCACGACCATACATATATATCCTATGTATATGTATGTATTTGATATTTTTCCACAAAATGTTTAAATAATAATTTTCATCTTTCCTTAAGACGAAAAAGAAACCGAAATCAATTTCATCACCAAAATCGTTTGAGCATTGATTATGCTGTTAAGACGTCGATAACGGAAGTGGCACTTCATTCACAATCAAAACTGCTCTTTTCATAGAAGCCAACAATCGTAGTGTTGACGTAATTATGGCTTAACCATCTTTTCTGGGAGTCGTTCGATGGTCGTAAAGGAGCTAATATTGCTTTTCGTTACGCTACTTTGCTATTAATGTCCGGTTAGAAATAATATTGATGAATGTTTGATTTTACGTAATTTTCATTTTTAATAATGCAAGACAAGATCCTGCTTACAAAATATTAGGAATTGTGTGTGTTTGTTTGTTGAAAGATGATTAATATAAATAGTAAAACATTTGTTAATTTATGGCTATGGCTAGGTTTTATATTACTGGCCGGCCTAATTAACATAAAATATGCTAAAGAAAAAAAATTGCATTTGATTTTGATGCATGTTAAAAAACGTTTATATAAGTAATGTATCTGATATTTAATTAAATTAAAATTGTTTCGCTTCCATTATAATAAATATTATATTAATGATTTTCATTTGTACAATTTACATTTATATTATTTTAGTTAAAATAATAGAGTTATATAATTTATTTAAAAAAATATCTGCTTTCAAGATCTATATTGATTTTAAATGGAAATGAAATACAGTGTTTATGGAAAATCTCACTGTAAGTTACTATTTCTGTTGTATGCATATACATATATAT